>JACDOX010000103.1:1016480-1163561 GCA_014549065.1 Cardinalis cardinalis
CCACAGACACCCAGAAGACACCACCTGTAATTTCACCAGCTCTACCCATCCTAAGGTCAACACCCAGAGCTGCCCTGCCAGGCAGCAAGGGATATATGTCAGCTTTTGGGGTTGAAAATGGGTGCCACGGGGTTGTTTCCACCATGTGAATCCTTGAGGTGGGCAGGGAAATCCTTCCCCMATCCTGGACATCCAACCCTCTCAAYTCACCTCAACTTATGATCCTAACTAATATACTGCTGAGACAGCAACAGTGATAAATATGTCAGCCCTTTAATCAATTCATCAGCAGCTTTCCACAGCTTTTGCTTTGAAWATGAGAGGCTCCATTTCAACAATTTGCTTCCTGAATATCTCCCCTGAAATCCTGGTCATGCTAACAGCACAAGGCCCTGTGTGGACCAACAACCTCAAGCAGGGGCACTGATAGCTTGAATAGCTCATCCAGGATCCTTTAGGGATTGGGACACCAGAAATGCCATTGGTCCAGYGTGACGTTACAGAGAGGGGAGCAGTGTGCTAAAACAGCACTCTGGGCTCTGTGGAGAGCAGTATTTCTGCCAAGTAGCACAGCCCAGCCTGGAGACAGTCTGCTTTTGTTTTAAATCTCTCTGGCTGCACTTCCGTCGGGATGATGCAATCCTCGAGGCAAATTAGTGTACACAGGAATCTCCATGGCACTGGGGTATGTCATCAGAAATAACTGGTTTTAATGATGTTTTATCAGGGCTATGACAGAGTCAGAGAGTCATCTGAATACAAAATGTTGCTCCTCTGCAGTAGCTCAGGCTGTGCCAGAAATCCAGACCCTGTGACTAGTCTTTGAGTCTTTGCTGTTCTTTAAATGTCCTCAGTATGGAAGGGGGAAAAGAAAGGAGGCAAGCTGGAAAAGGCTGTTCCAATTGCAGACCAACTTGGGCTGAAGGTTAATATTATTTTTGCCCTGCTTATATTGGTCCCATTGCAGAAAAAGAAATATACAGCTTCCCAGCCTTTGAAGAGGTTTCAAGAACAGAGAGGAGTTGTTTGTTTTTTTCTTGGAAATCTCTACATCTTCTCTCTCCAAGTCCTACAGAAAAGACTAATGATAAGYCACTGTTTAGGGCACAGGCTTGGAACAGGGAGAGCAGACTTCAGTTGTCACTCTTAGAGATATCCTGGGTGATCTTTGGTAAGTTGTTTAGGCTGTTTTTTTGAAGCTGATTTCAACAGGAGGATWTGCCTGGAGACCTGAGCTTCAGCTCTTGTCTCAGCTGGTCACCTCCAAATGCCTTCTAATTCATCTGGCTGCAAAAAAGCTACATCACAGTGCAAAAAAAAGTCATGTGGTGGTCCTTCACAGGAATCTCAGCAGCCAAGTGAGAAGTAACCCCRGTGGGGATGCTCATAGCTCGCACAGCCTTTGAAAGAATCAGCATAAGGAAAAACTGTAGACATGTAAGTTGTCAGCTCGTGAGAGGTGGTAATTCACTCTGGTTTGTGTCTCACAGATCCTCTCCAGAGTTTCCTTAAACAAGACAAACTGCTTCCCCTGCAAGCAGCCAAAAGGACTGGTTTTCCTTCTGACATTGATTAGTCTCTCCAGAGCTAGGAGAGGCATCAACATATCCAGAGGAAATTAGAGGGAGGTGGCAATGTGTTGCCAACAGAGCTGTAAGAAATTAGGAAAAACTGCCTGGGGAAACAAGCTGACTTGTGTTTCTTCTTTGAAAGGTCATCAAGATTAGGAGTCTTGGGAAAGCTTCACTGAAGTCAGTAGAAAAAAATTACAAGTAGGGAAATTAATTTGGGCAGCAAGAAATTAAACACAAAGAAAGAAACCTTGAAGTCAGTCAAAAAGGCTCCAAGAGGAAGATGCTGGTACCATTAACCCAGCTGCAGGGGTGTGAGAGCTCAGGGACAGGAAAGGTCTCCATTTTGTGGAATAATGATGTGGAATAACATCTCCATTGTGTGGCATGGCTACACAATATTGCTTGGAAGCAGAGCTGCAGCAAGATGGTCAAGGTACAAGTCACACCAAGTGCACTCACTGATGAGCAGACACAGTGAAAGCCCCATGCTCAGGCTGGTGAATATATAAACATTTAACTTGGGAAACAACTGTCTGCACTGAATGATGAGGCAGGAGGTTGTTTAAAAGTCAGACAGGCCAAAGAAATGCTGACTGACTTGCTCTGCTCTGTCAAACTATTGAAAAAGCCAGAGGTTAAGATACTGGGCTTGTGACACCTCACAGCTCAGTACAGGATCTGGAATGTAACCCTTGCAATTCCAAGCCAAGAGTTTTTACATGTATGATTTCTTAGTTGGAGGGAGTCAGCATCCACACATCCCTTTCTTATTTTCTATCATCATTACTTTAAGAAACTCACCCTTCAAAAGTCTYACTGAAGTATATTTGTTTCAGGGAAGAAATTTCTTTTGAATGATGGGTGTTTCCTGAGTGATAATTTCTTTGGAAGATTCCCATGAAGACCAAATTGTAACAGAAGTGGAGAAGAAACTGCATTTTCAAAGCACAGACCCGCCGTGTGTTTTCAAAGAGAACCCTGGAAGACAGAATTTTCTCCAGGGTATTCACTGGACAAAGTGATCCAGGACAGAAACCTTGGGCCAATGTATGTTCCAAGGGTCCATCCAGCTGGACTTCAGCTTTGCTTCTGAAGCCTACAGCAGCGCCATTACCCTATGTGGAGCTTAAAGCAGCAAAAAACATAAGAATGGAAAATGACCTTAGGCTGTTCTGATCATTTTCTCAGGAGATTGTCAGTTATAAATAGACCATCCCAACCAGGAAATACCAAAGAGGCCTCTTCTCCCCAAGAAGGGCAGAAGAAGACTTTCTGATCATCCCAGGGCAGGTCCAGGTTGGTGCAGGGTGACTGGCAGCACTGGAGCTGGATTGTACCAGCTTGTGAGCCACAACCATGTGATGCTCTAAGAAAAGGCACAGGTCAGACGTCTCCCCTCTTTTCATCTTTCTGATTTCTAGCACCACCTAAAAAAGAATTTGACACCAAAGAGGTGTGAGACAGCATGTCAGAAGAGAGGTTAATTTAGGACAATTTGGGGTGGATTTCTGCATATTCAGAAAAAAAGAAAGGAAAAAATTTAAAATAAAAAAGTTGAACCTGGTCTGTTAAAGTTTGTAGGTAGCTTTGCTCTGGCAGGGACTGTAAATCAGCCAGCACCCAAGTGCAGGGTGTGGAAAGCTCTGGCATCTCAACACACTCTCCACCACTCAGCAGGATCAAAGAGCCATGTGCTCTGTCACCTTCCATTTCCAGATCCACATGCCCAGCAATGAATGGGGCAAGCCTGGCAGAATAAATGAGAGGTCTCAACGTGTACAACAGACTTGATGCCTTCTTGTGAAGAGATGCCAACTTTCTTCTTGGGCAACTCAAATTACCTTCTCAAATGCTTCTTGCACATCATTGTCACCCATATGCATGAAAAATTATGCCTATGAGCACGCATAACAATGAAGGAGGAGGGAGCAGACACTGGAAGACTTTCCCTCCAGAGCTCAGGTATTGCAACATTTCTTGGGCCTGACTCCTACCTGCCCTGCACTCTCTGGCCAGCTCCTGCCCCTGGGCACTTGCAGGAAAGTTGCCAGGCAGCTCCTTTCTCTGCATAGCACCTTCAGCTCTGACCCAGGGGGTGTACACGGGACAGGAAGCTCCACTTTCTGTTGTTCAGTCATTGAGAAACCCCTGCATGCAGAGCTGGATGGCATGGTTACTTGCCAGTTTCGCCTCACAAGGCTGCTGTGTGCTATAGAGTGATTAGGGAGACAAAAGTACAGGTACCTTTGTTTAAAAAAAGGGAACAAACAAGCAAAACTGTTTGCAAAAGCTACTTTTGTCATCAAAGAGGAATATAATTAACATCCCTTTTATGTCTCACTAAATATGGAGAACAAATGAGCACCTTCTGATCTCCAGACTTCTGTGTTTATTTCTCTATTTTGCTATTGCTGGGGGACAAAAGTTGCTTTTCCCAACAAGCAGGACCTCTCACAATAGCAGGCAATTAGTCAAGGGGCCCGAAGGGATCGAATCTTGTCAAGGGAAACTCATTTATACAGTCAGGTGATTAAGGCACATGATTGTGGCTGAACACTGCAGTGGCCTATTGAGACACAATTGCACGCTTGTCACAGGCAATCGGTGGCATTGGGAAATCACTATTTTAACACAGGCATCCCCGTTTCCCTCCAGGAAACCAGAAAGTGCAGCAAATCAGTTTGTGGGGTTGTGTGTTGTACTTGGGCTGGGGTGGGGAGGCTGGCCCTCTCCTGCTGCAGGGGAGTGATGTTGCATTGTCTGACTGGGAAGGGGAAAGGATTTGGCAGTGAYGCTCCCTGTGATGGCTCTCAGAGTAATCACCATAATGTCTCACTTTAAGAGACTTTTTCTTGGGAAGACTGAGGGTCTGTTTATAAATATTACCTATAAATAAGCCATGCTACCCCATGTGAGCTGCCCAGGAGCTATAATTAGGGCCATGATGGATCCACATGGTTATGGACGTGCCTGACACCAAATATCAGGCCTTAAATTTCCATGAGTGTCAAACGCAAAAATGGCAGAGCAGACACTCTATCCCATTTGTTGAAAATAAATGTCTTATTTACGTTGCCCTGGTTGTAATCTCTATCCCCAAGCTGCTATTATTAACTACCACGAGTTTTCTCACTGAGCTGCATCGGACAGCCAAGCAGGAGACAAAGATCTTGAGGGAGGCAGGAATGTCATGGGAGAGGCAGGATTAGGAGCAAGCTTTACTTAGAGAATTATTTTCAAAGCCTGTGGATGTTTAGGCCTTTATTATCTCCCTAAGAGCAGCAYGGTTTCTCTCTGCCTCCAGACACTGAGGTGTGACCAGCTGCTTTTGCAGCTTTAATTCCCCATTCACAGAAAGTCCAGGCAGTTTTTATGTGATCAAACAGAGATGACATTCTGCACATCATATCATGACTGACATAACTCTGTTCCCCCCATGCTGTCCATCTCCACCACCTCTGAGCCCACCCTCCATCCAGGTTGTCCCAGCATCAGTCTGGTTTCAATGCAGTCCTGCACCTAAGCTTTGCTCCAGAGGTTATGGCAGGRGAAGAGAGTGGATCCAAAACCCTATTCATGAAGCCTGGACACAGGAAACTCAAGTTTAGCTGAGCCTAAAAACCATGGAAATGTTCAGCTTAAGTCACCTACCCCTGGTGAAACAGCCTGAAGCTGGAGGAGACAGGAGTGCTGTCACAGCTTGTACAGCCCACGGCTCTGAGCATCATCTCACAAGGCAGACACCAGGCCTGAGCTTTGCCCTGGGGCACAAGTGAAGGTAATTTTGAGCATCTCCTAAAAGCCACCCTGAGCTTTTACCTGCTGACATTGGGAGCTGAAGCTGCAGCATCAAATGAGGAATGAAATAATGCTGAAGGCACCTTCCCACCCTGTGCCAAACAGACTTTCCTCCAGGGTAATTTAAAACTCAAGGCTTATTATTCTTTGCTTAGGGAACCACCCCAATTAAAACAGTCTATCAATGCAAGCTATGAGCTTAAATATTTTCCATCAGGGGGCATGGAATGAGTTCTTCCTTGAAAACATTGATCCCAGGGAAGCATTCCTGGCAAGGAGAGAGTACTGCTAAGTAAAGTCATAAAGATGGAGAAATCCAGGGTTTGAACTCACCTTCGCCCCTGTGTCTGCAAAACCTCTAACTGCATGCATAAGCACCTTRTTTGTGCAGGCAAATATGGGCTTAACATGCACAACCAGGCACAATGAAGTAATTTTACAGTCACTATGTACGTTCCAACCTCTGAAAATCTGTCCTCAAACATCCTTTAGATTCCAGAGTACATCTGTCCAGAAGTCAAAGCAACTTCTGTATTTGCTCTTGTCGTGAAATGCCTCCTCAGCAGAAATGATGCAGAACCATTTTTTGTCTTTTCCTTTCTATTTGGATRGATTTGGAGAAGCTTAGAGCTGCAAATGTTGGCCACCCAGCATCTCTGAGCAGCCCTCCAGCATCAGGATGAAATGCTGCTCAAACACCACACACACAGATGACAGATGAGTAACTTTGAGAAGTTGACTTAAAACCTGCCTCCACAGCCTGGGGCTCTGTCTGCTGCTGGAGGCATGCAGGTATTCCAGTGGGACGTGCAGAAATGTGGGGTATCACCGGCCTGGGGTTGGCAGGTCAGGCTGAGGGCATGGGGAAGCTCCACAGCTCATTTTTAAAACCCCTTGTCATGAACAACTCCCCTTTAGCTRTCATAGTAAGTCCCCAGAGGCCCTGAGAGGCCAGAGCAGCAYGTGGGTGTTTAGGTCAAACCTATATGGCATGTTTTCATAAAGGCTGTACTTGTGCCTGTTCCCCCCTTTCCTTCACATGAGCTTCCTCCTGCTCCCATCATCCTCCATCCCACGGCAGTCACTGKAGAAGTTCAAGAGACTACAGTATGTATTTCCTCATCTTGCCTCCTACCTTCCCAACCTCCTCAAAGAGCCACAGACAAAGAACTCCAAATCCAGCTCAAGCTGCCCTTGAAGTAATGCTGCTGAGCCAAAGGCAGCAGCCTCCTGGTGGAGGCTGTCAGGCAACAAAAGCCCAGCCAGCCCTGGCAACCAGTGGTTCAAGTCATGTAGTGCATCCCCACTGACTTATGTGCAAGTCTTCAGCTTCTGTGCATGGTCTTCAACATCAAAGTCACACAATATTTGTATATTCTCCCATGTGCATGGTCTTCAACATCAAAGTCACACAATATTTGTATATTCTCCCACGTGCATGGTCTTCAACATCAAAGTAACACAATATTTGAATATTCTCCCATGCTGGAAAAAGAAGAGAAGGAAGAGACAGTGGATCTCGTATTGATGACCAGTTATTGACCCTGAGACACTGACATCACCAGAGCATGTTATGCAGGATATTTGAGCTCCAGATAAGTACCAAAAGGGATGGTAATAGTCCATTCTGAATTGATACAGTCTGTCCAGTCAATGCACCTTAGAGCCAAATTCAATAAAGCTGTTTTCTTCAGCATGACTAAAGCTTACATCAGGCAAGATACTGAAAACTGAGGAGTAAAACACCCAGGACACAAAGGGCAGATAAATTTGACTGGCCTGAGTTGTTACTTTGAGACGCTGGGTATGCTGCTCTGGATCTGGCATGGCTTCAGATCCCAGCTGAAGACCACAGTCAGACAAGGGGACAGAGTCAGGCTGCCCAGGGAAGTCCTCACCCCATGGCAGTCATTGGCACACATACTATTAACACTGGTGGAGGCAGAACTTCACTCTTCTTATATGGGTTGCACAAATTATTTACAACCAGCACTGGAGACCTGTTCATATAGATTTATTTTCTCAACTGCTGGAGTCAGAGCAATCCAGCCTGAACCACCTAGAGATGTTTCGATCTCCAGAAAGTGCAAAACACCTCTCCTGGGACAGGGCCTTTAGCAGACCATCCTAAAATTAACACCAGCCTGAAACCACTAGCCACCATGGGCTGCRTTCTCCACAACTCTCCTCAGATCAACAACCCAACTCACAGCAAATGGTCCAGCTCCAGAGGAAACCAGCACATTTTTCTCCTTCTCCCGAGGATCATGCAGTCCATGTTCAGACAGCGGCTGGTGGGAGTTTTRGTGTTTAAAAATACCCATCCCCATCCTCTCTCACACAGGCACGGCTGGTGTGTGATGATCATTTATTAAAGCTCCTGCCTCGGAGGCGAGTGAGTGGCTGCTCCAGGCGGGCTGGTGACGGAGGAGGTGAGCACGTACCCACACCTGCTGAGGTGTGATGTCATGGTTTGCCTCAGATATCCYGGGTTTCTCCTGAAGATTTCTTCTCCAGGTGTGTCAATCATCCCTCCTTTCTACACCATGACCCCTTCTGAGCACTGTCTGTCAATCCKGGCATTCCAGAAGGGCRTTGAGTGATTGACAGAATTAAAAAGATGCCCTCTACCTCTGGGGGGACAATGGGCTATCCAGGTGTCCTTTGTTCCTTGAGACCTCCCACCCCACACCTGGTTGGTGGTCCCTGTATTCCTTCCCYTCCCCTCTTCCCCGGGTAAAAGGGTGAGCAAACCACGTGGTCGGTCACGAGTTCTGTTGGAGCTGTTGCTGGATTCAGAGGCCTGTGGGACAGAATGAAGATCTAGATCGAAACCCTCCTTTTGATCAACAGTCCTTCTTTTCTGTTTCACAAGATCCCGTTTCATTTCCTTTCGGGAAGGGAAACGGGATCTTGTGAAACAGAAAAGAAAGACTCTGGAAAGGAGATATGATCAAATGAAATGCAATTTAAAAAAACAAAAAAACCCCAGAAAATCTGGAGATTTAGTAACTACAAGAAAGTGGTCTGGGAGGAAATGAGGTGCAGTGCAAAGGACCAAAAGAGGCCAAAACTAACTTCACAGATGTTGCAAAAGCAGGCAAAAAATCAAGGAGGAAGACACAACTTGGAGGGTAAGATATGAGGGACATGGCATGGATGTTTAAAAAAAAAAAGAAAAAGAAAAATCTTCAGTGAAGGGAAAGCCTGAAAAAGCATGGCAWACCATCAAGTGCARGGACATGCACCAAAGCTTGCCCAAATTGATCTCCATTGAAGGCCAAAACAGAAAAGAAGGACCATCATCAGAACCAACTCATTTCCTTCACCATCACCTTAAAGCTTCTCMACCAGAGGTAARCCCGAGGAGCAGACCCTGTTACGGGGGAAGCTCCATTCCACAGCCACCGGAGCTCCTGCATGCCTGGACTTGTCCCCAAGCACCCAGCTGCAGCATCCAGCTAGCCAAAATTGTCTCTGGGGTGAAAACACCACAGTTGCCACTATTTGGTCAAGCAGCATGGGCCAGACAAGCTCAGGCACGTCCCATCTGGCTATATTGGTAATTATTCCAATACACACCGCTGTTGGAGGTGTCTGCAGAGCTGTGCCGGGCGGGTGCTTCCTCTCCCTCCTGGGTTCCCATCCCTTGGAGCAGCGGCAAGAGGAACCTCGCTGGGGTCCTGTGGCTGTCCTCATGTTCTCCCTCCCAGCTGTCGTCTTGTTTGCCTGAGTTATTCTGCCTCTGAGTTAATGGCGAGCCCTGACATGGTTAAACACTGACCCAGACAGGGGTACTGACTGCAGTGATATATTTTTATTATTTCTTTTGTACAGCATTTCATTTACAGTGGTTCATATTATACCAGGAATCAGTTTTAAACACACTCCAGGGTCTCATCTTCCTATTTAGTACATCCTATTAATGCATCCTGAAAGGGATTCTCACATGCACACACTTGATGTGGTTGCTATTTTTTTCCCTTTCTTCCCTGTACCAATCTGCATCTCTCCATCCTGCCGGGGGATTAGGGCCATTGTTGCTATTTAAAACAGCTTCGCTTTGGTCTGTGCTCTGAAGGCTGGATGCTGGCCTGTCACTTTCCCACCTGCTTGGATAGTCTCTGCTTGGGCCTGAAATCCCTCATTATGTCCTTCACTTCAATGACATGGATCTGCCGTGGAATCAGGGCCATAAATAATAGGCATCCCGTGTGGTCCTGCCTCTGTAAGTACTAAATCAGTGCAGCTTTTGAACTGATCCAGTTGGCCCACTGAAATTGAGAAATTAAGACTTTATCTCCACCAATGTACAGAGGGTGGGCTTTGTTTCCTCTCTAACTTACAGCATCAGTCCTGAGCCACACGTGTACCAACAGACGCAACTCCATTGTTTGAGCTGCATCTCTTATTCCAGCTGTGCTCACCCTGCTGCAAGATCTAGGATGRGAACTCAGGGGTTGAGAGTTAAGGAAACAGCAATCAAGGGAAAAGTTTAGGGCTTCATCTATATCTATATATTATATAGATATAAGACATGGCGAGGAAAACAGCTTCTGTGCAAGTTCAGCAAGTCTGAACCTCACCAGCTGTGACTCCTCTCGCATCCAGCTCCCTCCAGCCTGCACACAGAGGAGATGCAAATAGGGCCTGCCTCATCTTTATGCCACCTGAACAGTAAGATGACAAGGCAATCTCTGATTGCAGGACTAAAACATCTCTCCATCCTTTTAGTGTTGTTGGAGCAGTTTAGGAGACAGATCTGGGTGCTTGGGTCCAGCCCATTATGTTCAATGGAGCTGCATCCATTTGTAGCCGTGCTGCATTTGACTCTTGTAAAACACATAGACATGGGGAATAAATGAGTTTATATAGGTCTTGGAGTTGTACGCAAATGCACAATGATCTCAGATCCATCTGCTCCCCAAGGCCTGAAAGTGAAATCTGCTTCCAATCTCATGTTTTATGCTTATTGCTGTCATGCTGTTTATACCCCTGAATGCTGCACATTCTCGTTTTGTTTAACATAAACAACAACTATGCACCGTCTGCTGAAACTTTGTCAACTGCCTCTCCCTTCTGTCTGGATAATGAAAAGACACAATCTAACAAATGCATCTTATTCTAACTGTTTGCTTCCAGACATAATACATCAAGCCTGAAGGTAAGAAGCAAGGGGAGAAAATTAGATGGATTTGGTTTCAGTAGATGTAATTCAGCTTAGCTTCATGGAAGTCAGTAGAATAACACCAAGCAAACATGAACCAACAACCTAAACCAGTGCTGTACCCTTTTTTGTCCCATTCCCAAGCATGCCAGTATGCCAAGCAGAGAGGTCCACTCCCAGGTTCATAACTCATGTACAGACATTGGATTCACTGGGAAAATGTTCACTTTTGAGAAGATAAAGCAAGACCTACATGTGAGGTAATCTTCCTACATCTGCAGTGTTAGACTTTACCTTGATATATCCTGTTGTCCAATGTAGAAATACAGGATATTGYGCACCTTTAGCTATGGCATGTTGGAAGATTAGAATGCATGTGGCTTTTCTGCYTTGTGATATATCCAGCCAACACATCTGCAGTGGCCAGCACCYCCAGGGAAACTGAAGTTAGTGTTTTTCAGAGTCTCTGTTACATCCAAATGTGCCATGAGCCACCCTAGGCATTTTGCTCTGCCTAATTAGACTTACCTATGGAAATTCCTCTCTTAATTTTCTTCTAAAAAATGCTCTTACAGCCACRGACAGGATTTGAGAAATAATGTGGAAGAAAAAAAACCTTGTCTGATTGTCATTTTCTCTTGGCCATCCAAACTGCAAGAATGTCAGTCCCATCCAAACAAAATGTCATTGCTGYTCCCTC
This sequence comes from Cardinalis cardinalis, assembly GCA_014549065.1. Taxonomy (NCBI): domain Eukaryota; kingdom Metazoa; phylum Chordata; class Aves; order Passeriformes; family Cardinalidae; genus Cardinalis; species Cardinalis cardinalis. The sequence continues at coordinate 1,027,720 of JACDOX010000103.1, forward strand.
AACAAAATGACATCCAGTTCCTCGGCTGAGGCTGCAGAACTTTTTCACGAAGAGTAACAGCAAATACAGAGAAAAAGAAAAGAGAGAAAGGAGAAGAGACATTGACAAACTGATTTTAAACTCACAATGTGAGCTACAGTTTTAAAACATATGTATCATCTTAGCTTCTGTCATGCTAACTGTGCCAAATTCAGGGGGAAAAAAAATCTACTAAAAAGCTCAGCAAAGCCCCATCCAAAAATATAGAGCCTGAAAACTTTTGATTTGGCATTTTTTTCCCTTTTCATAACTCACTCAGCTGTGTAGCTGCAACAAACCTAGTTGCCTAAAATTATTTCCACCCTGCATTTCTCCAGCTTCTAATKGCTGAAATTAGGCAAAAGGACATGGATCTGTGTAGGTCCCTTGCCTTATTTACCCACACCTTCTTTCTTGCAGGACATTTTCTGAAGTTTTTTCTGTTGTCAACAACCATCCCTCAGTTTCCCCCTGCTAGAGCCTGCCAATCAAGCTCTGCTGCATTCCTGAATCTTGGCATCCTTAGCCCAAAAATCAGAGCATCTCTGTGACCAAATATTCACCTAAAGGACTTTCAGGTGCTTCCTGGAAGCCAATCATCAGTCAAATGCACACTTCTACAGAAGCAGGGTAAGAGTAAGCAATGTACCCAGTGGCACCACTGTGCAGGAAATTCCTGCCCTGCCAGTGAACTGCACAAACCACTGCACACCAAGTCTTTGGCTTGCCACAGCCTCTAGGCAGATTGCAGCAGAGTTTAAAACACCCTCAATGGGTGGAAAACAATCAGGAATGAGCTATCAAAATGTTYCACAAACTTAGAAAAACTCAGGAGTGATGGGGAAAGTAACAGYAGAAAGAGTCACAGTAATAATAATTACTACTATTGATATCTACTAAATAATCAGTAAAACATAAAGCATTTACACATAGCTCTTGTCTCAGCTGTTTGATCTTTTCATTTCCATTTTTGAATAAAGAAAACCTTGTTTTGCCATTTCAGCTCCTGAACCAATCCAAAACATATGCAGGGATGCCACACACACAAAATAAAACTAGCACACACATCCTCCACCAGAGACAACCCAACATTTTCAAACCTAAAAAAAAAACCAAAATAAACTGTGAGTTTATCCTGAATGTGGGTGAGTTCTCATTTCACTGAGACAACTTTCTGGTGAAAAWGGCTAAATAATCAGCTGGGAAACCAAAGAAATAAAGTCACTAAAAATCAGCTCACTGAAGGATTTCTGCCCCAAATTTGACATAATGCATAATTTTCCTGTGCATTTCACTGCACTAGTACATCTCTACAAGCCACACATTCAGGGCAGGTATGGACATTCCAATAATAAGAATGATGTAGGTGAAGATGTCCCTGCTCATTGCAGGGGGGTTGGACCAGATGACCTTTAAAAGTCCCTTATAGCCCAAACTCTTCTATGATCTATGAGCCACAGGAGTAATAAAAGCAAGGAGTCAAAAAAGCCCTAGCAGGTCATCAGAGACATAAAACTCCTTGCTTGGAGGGATGGGGGAATGAGAAAAAAAGCAAAACAAGGATTTTGTAGAAAAGTTTCTCTGTGATTAAGTTGTTCTGTAACAGCAGGGTCTTTTTGCATCTGCCCTGGATAAGAAGAACTGGTCAGGATGTGGGATGGGAATTAAGCTGGACTAGAGGACAGTCCAGCTTGATGCCTTCCACAAGAAGCCTATTCATCTCAAAAGAGAAAAGAAAYGCAGCTTGAAGCCAGGAGCCTGACCTTCAGTCCTTCCATTTCTATTTTCAGGTATGTGTAAGAGTGACCCCTATTTGGGCTAAAACCTGTKATTGCTGAGACCACTGGGGAAGCTCATGGGCCCTGACACAGAACTTTGGTTTGGGAGTGCAGGGACAGGCTGAGGAAATGTTTCACACAGGATGAGCTCACCAGGCTACCAAGGTTTCACAACAGTCAGTGCTGTGCACGTTTGTGCCCCATGCCCCAAATTTTGAGCTCAGAATCAGGAAATGATGAGGTCAGTTCCTGCGACAGCACCACAGGGCTGGAAAAGTGGCAAGAGCTGAGGTGATATTGTCATAAAAACTCCTGCTGGGGGCTGTGTTTGCTGGCAGCAGCACAGTTGCATTGCTCATGTCTGGAAGTGTTGAGAATGAGAAATTTTCTGCAACAAAAACCCAGCCTGAGCCAAGGTGCAGGAGGAAGAGAGAGGCTATAGGTCCAGTCTGGTAGCTGACCGACCTGGTGAAGACCAACTCAAAGCCAGAGGCCACAGAAGAGAGTRTGGAAGGCATTAATCAGCCCCCTAAGAGACAAAAATAGAAGCATTTGTGGGGATGGATGCACTAAGACAATGCAGCCATGAATTAAAGAGCCCAGCTCAATCTTTCCATSTTCATTCAAGGAACAAGAGGCTGAGCAAGGTGAGCAGTGAGYGTGGAGGGAGGAAGGAAATGCACCGTGGGAGCCCCATGGAGTGAGSCAGTGTAGCTCATTACCTGGGGTGAAGCAATTGCTGGAAAGTCTCCTGTGTTTGTGGTATTTTGTCACAATGAATATTTAATTAGGCCAAGACATGGCTGGCAGTTTGCAGACACGTTCTCACGGCTCCAGAGCCTCCATGGAGATGGGGGATGAACAAAGGAGTCTGCAACCTCAGGCCACTGCTTCCAACCCAGGTCACACCCCCAGGCAGATAAACCCTTGACCACTCCCTTAAAAACCTGACTTACAGATGACTAATTCAAGTGAGCACCCAAAAAGAAAGTTTCCTTAAGCCTAAGCCTTGCCAAGACTCAGAAATACCTTTTTTATTTTGGCTGAAACAAGGTGCCCATTATAGCTGTGAATGTATGTCTGTAAGAAGTTGAGTAAACTGCTTGCTCTTGAAGAAAACCCTCAAGAAGCTTCATTACACTGAARACCTCATTAGCCCTTTTGATTCCACAGTGGGAAATGTGACAACCCTGTGCAGAGCCAAGGTTGATGCTGTCCTGCACAACTAGATGTGGCTGGCTATGGGGATCAAACATCAATGCTCCCAATAATCAGAATTCAAATCTGGCCATGGAGGCTGGTCTTGCCTCCAATACATCAATTCCAACTTTTCACATTCACCAGCCTTTTCAAATCAGGATCTTCAGAAACATGAGTGTCTCATTGTCCCCCTGGYGTCCTGAAACACATCCAGCCCTSAACCACCCAACACCAKCAAACAGCACAGGTCTGCAGCCAGCAAAATGGCATCTGACAGCACCAAGGAGGCTGAATCCKCTGCCAAGGGCAGCTGCCAGCCCAGGGATGGTGGACTTCAAGACTTTGATGGGACATGAGCATTGTCCAGGCTTCCTGAGAAATTTACTCGCGGCAAACACAGCAGTGCAGGATAAATAACTTTACTCTCAAGGGATCAATASCTTCAGAGCAGCTCCCACAGAGGGGTAAATTTCAGGCTGCCCTTTTGCTTTCTCTTATCACATTTTTGGTGTTAGAGGTGAAGGGAAGTATCTTCTTCAAGGAAAAAATATATTAAAAATGGTCCTGATATCATTCTCTTGGGCTCACATCTTTTCTGTGAGCACCTATATTTCAGTCATTCTGTCATTTTCACTGATACCAGTGAAAGGACAAATTAAAAACTGATCATTAATTCACAGGCTCACTCAGTCCCTCTCCCACAAAGAAACATTTCCTTATTTATGTAAATATTCCCTTTTTTTGCTCCATCCTTCAACATRCCATTACACCCCAGAAGTTAAAAAAACCCAAATTCTGGGGATTTTTTTTTTAACTTGCCTGAAACTACCTGGACTGCTCCAGCTCTTGCTGGAGGCCTCCCTTCCAACCACCCCATGATCACCATCACAGTGAGTTTGTACTTTTCCAAACACTCARCCCTATGATGCCCCTTCATGCCAATTTGGTTCAGTTTTGAATTCACTGCAGGTCTTTGAAGGACAAAATTAACCTTAAGGCCCTTTAACACAGGTTTGCCTGTTACAGCCCATTGGGATTTAACTTATTTTTCAGTGGATGAGCCATTGGCTTGCAACCACCTTGCGCAAAACACCTTCCCTGCAGCATTAGACCTGACAGAGAGATGTCTTAAAAACTGCCTTTGCACCAAAAAGCCCACAGGGGAAGAGACCTCAGCCTAGCTGGGGCTTCAACAGATGCATGGATGTGCAACCACATTGAAGCAACTCCCATAAATGTTTGCAGCAAGTGTGGATCCTGACACTGACAACAGCTCATGCTTCAAAATGTCTACCTGTAGGTCAACTGCTTCCCAAGTCTTCCCTTGGCCAGCAAGGRGGAAAAAGGCTGAAGTGGGGAAAATTCCCCATTTGTTTGGCCTTGGAGGCYGCATCTGCTTGTGGACAGCCTCTCACATGCCCCAACACTCTGTCAAAATGCTGTCTGAGCTCTTCCACCAGTACTTCACCTGTCATCAGCTGGACTAACAAAGGGCATCTTCCCTCCCACCTCAGACCCAAATCTCTGCTTGTCCCTCTGCTTTTGCATGGGTTTTCCAGGCAGAAAACATGGGGAATGTTAAAGACCCCAGAGCTGCAGCAGGAGGTGGTCAAATAAACRAGACAAAGTCACAGAAGAAGTCAGAAGAAGAGCAGCACAGAGAAGCCAGGGTCCATCTGAGGCCTCMCAGCCCTACGCATTAACCACAGTAAGCCTTCCACTTACATCTTGTTTTTGTCCTCTAAATGCTGGAGGCTGTTTAGTGTCTTTCTTTTTCTTTTTTTTTTACTTTTCTTTTTTTATTTTCTGTTCAAATATTTTACYGGCTACACTGAAAAGAGAGCTACAAACAGTAGGGGAGAATCTCTCGTGGCCAGAATACAATGAAGCACATAAGTGAGGGGGATTGCTCCTTACAATGCTTGAATCAAAGATAAACATGAAAAGAGCTACCTCCTTAGAGCAAAAAACAGAACAAGACACCATTCCCAAGGGGAGCAGTGATGTCTTTAAAAAATAAATCAGCCACCTCAGAGGTCAGAGCAATGTGGGGAAGAATATTTTTTCATCCAGCATCTCACCTGAATTTCAAATCCAGGTAATTTGCTGGCAAACAGCATTTGAGAAAAACATTGGGGTACAGGACTCACTGCAGAAAAAGTCTCTCTTCYCAGACCCCAAAACACCCCACAGCCCTTAACCAGGGAAACTTCATAATACCCCTCACTACTGGCTGCAAAGCTCGTGCTCTTAATATGATGTCATGCAGGTTTTGGGCTGGCAGACAAACAAGACAACCACTGGCAGGCTGCACTGAGGGTGCTCCTCAGCCCTCTGGAACTCYTTGGGGCCACTGTGGCATCCAGCACTGGCTGTATCCCAGAGAAGAGAGCRGACCCTTTCACAAAAGCAAGGTACATCTGCCTTGGGTGCTTCCTGGCAGACCTCTGAAGGGCACAGACATACCCTACAGACACATCCTAAATCCATAAAACATCCAATCTTAAGAAATTAAGAGCCACAGAGACAAGGACAGGCACTGATAAATCACTAAGACCAAAGGTARAGCTCCCCTGATGCCCTCCAAGGGACCCCATTGTCCCATGTGGAAGTTGCCAAAGCCTCCACAGCAGCAGCACTGTGCAGCATCAGACTGTCTCAGTCCACTTCTACAAGYCCCACGAGCTCTTCCCCTCAAGTGGGATCTACATCAGCAGCCACAGGTCCCAGGGTCAACGACACAAAAGTCACCTTCAGCCCTTGGGTTGGGGTGAATCTGCTTCTGGAGAGCAAGGAGGGCTTCAGGAGGGGCCTGCAGACCATGATCAGAGCTCAAGAGGCTGAGATCATTGCTTCACTTGGATTTTCCAGCCAAGTCATCCAAGTGGTGAGGTGTAGGCACGAGGAAAAAAGAAAAGTAAGCTTGAGGTGTCTTCAGAATGAATCCCCTCTTCTTCTGCCCACCTGCAGCATGTCTCTCATGACCCTGTCTGATAAACCCATGCAACACCCCAAAATATGGGTCATGGGGTAAAAGAGAAAGCACCATAATAAGGGTTAAACCCCAGGCTGAAAYGGAGTGGTAAACCAGAACATTATGCTGAAAGCTTCAGGATATTTCCGGAGCCCACCTTGCTCACTTGCTGCCCAGAGAAGATGGAGGGCTAAATGTTTATTGCCCTTTGATAAAATCTTTCCGTTGCTGACTGGTCCTGCTCACCATGTCAGGGCTCCGACACCATCAGTTGTAGATGTCATTTTTTTTGACACTTTCATGCAGTGCAACTGCCCTCCAGCAGGCTCTAAGCACATAGGTTCTGCTGCTGCTTTCAATAATTTTATKTTGATGGGGGAATCAGCATGGCAGAGGAGAGGCAGGGACAAACTGCCCAGGACAGACACTGGGGTGTGCTCAGCTGCCACAGGCACAGCCCAGGCAGCACCAGCTCTTGGTGAAGAAAAGGATGTTTTGGGGGGGGCGGGAAGGAAAAAAACTATCAGAGAGGAAGGAAACATGAGAAATAAAACAATCATGCATAGAAGGACTGCAACAAAGCAGAGCTAGGGTATTCCCCTAGCACCCAGAGGCAGCCACAATTGAGGGGAAATTGGGTGGTGGTGTCTTTCAGTGATTTATCCTTTGAGGGAGAAAATCAAATTGATGTATTTCCCAGGGAGAGGAGAAGCCTACCATCAGCACCAGAGGAATTGATAGTAGGAGGGATAAGAGAAGAAAATGATTTTATTTTTTTACTTGATTTGAAGACATGTCTTTCCCTCAAAAAGAAAGGGAGATTGTGTTGTTAAGTTACACCAATGCTCTCCTGGGGAGCAGTAAAAGCCTTCTGCTGRCCCCCATGACCTGAGTATGGGTCATTTGGGATAAATCACAGCCCAGCAGAGCTCCCCTGGCTGGGTACAGGCCAGACGCATTTGGTGCCCCATGGGAGCCTTGTGCTTTACATTTGGAGTCTGAGGAGGCTCAGCTTGTGTGATTGTTGTGCAGGGTTTTTGGACAATTTGTTGACTTTGTGGAAATGGAAACTTTATGTCTTGCTTCCAGAGCTGGAGCAGCCTTCACTCTTTGACACATCCCTGGTTGCCTTGGGACTTTTCTCAGAGCTCTGTCCTTGTGTGTGCTACAAATTACTGTTTATATTTTTCCTCTGATTTGTGTTGGACACAAGGTGAGCAACACTCAGATTTCACCAAGGTGTGTAACACACAAGAAAACTTTGCTTTAGACAACAGCAAGAAAACATCTCTATTATATTTTCACCTGCCTCCAATTCCAGCTGTTCAAACACAAGGCAGAAAGAAAGAGGCCTCTAGCAGAGGCTGGCCTGCCTCAAAAACAACTCAATTTCTACCAGCAGTGGAAAGCTGCTTCTAAACCTTGCTTTTGCAATACAGACAATTGACACAACAGAAAGCTGAACCACACTGAAATATGGTAAAAGGGATAAGGTCCAACGTGTGCTCAAGAAGGTGTAAAAGAGTATTTAGGCTCCAATATCACTGGACATTTAGCCTGTGGGAACAGCTGCAAAGATAATTTAGCCAAACAACCAGGCCACCTCTTCCCCCAGGCTTCTTTACCCCAAGAAATATAGAAAAAAAAAYCTGTTTAGGCRTATTTATGGCAAAGTCATGGCTCTCATTASATTTTCAGTAGCTCAACAGGCCAAACATGGGCAATTCATATCCCATGGYTGAAACAAAAGCTGCTGCATGTCARGCTGACTTCTCATGGAAGAGTTTGCTGATTTTGGTCCCGAAAAGGATTAAATTGTCTTTGTGCACATTCCATGTGGCTACACCCTGCTGGGGTGAAGGGAGACACTGGGCCAGAAGTTTTCATATTCTGCCTTGAAATTCAATTTTGCTTAAATGGGCCCATTTTAGAGGCAACCTGGGACTGAGCGCATGTCAGAGGCACATTTTTAGCAATGTCACCATTTGCAAAGAGCACTGGGGAGGCTCAGCCACAAAACACACATTCACCCAATGTCAAGGATGCCCAACACTAAAAGCAAAGCAGCTCCCAAAAGGCACCAAGCTCATTTGCCTGAGGCCACCCGTTCGGGCTGCTGCAGGCRGCCGGGTTCCCGAACAAGCACGGGGCCGAGGGAGCAGAAAGGATTTTGCACGGTTCATGTGTCAGCCAYGGCTCGCAAAGGTCAATCAGTTTTTCAGTGGGACTCAAAGGAGAGAGAAAACTGCRGCTGATTAGGGGGAAGGGGGGGAAGGGGAGAAGGAATCTGCGGCCGTGCCAAAAGCTTTGTAAACAAACTTCGCTGCAAAGTTGCAGATGAAAGAGCAGCGCCTGGCGAGCGGGATCCAGCTCCCAGGCATAAATCAGGAGCTGCTCCAGCAAAACCAAGGAAGTCACGCTGGCACAAGCAGGAGAAGAATCACCCCCTCCTGCTGCTGAACAATAGCCCTGGTCCCCCAAACACGGTTGGTTTGGGAGCAGAGCTCTTGGGTGGCAGCATGGCCGCGGTGTTGGAGCAGTCCAGGCCTCAAATGCCAGCCCGGGTTTGGGAAGCAAGGCCGCATCCATGGAGCCACGTCCAGCTCAGGAGGAGGGGGCAGTGGATTCACCTCCAGCTTCTGGGTTTCCTTCGTTCCCCCTCTCAGATAAATCCTCTGAATACGTGGGGATAGGGACAGAGATAGGGAAAGGGCGGTCGTCCCGAAAGGAGATGAGCAGCAGCACAGACCGCGGCTCGCTGACAGCACGCTGAGCCGCAAGCCACTTTTTACACCCTTTTCAATAAATATTAGCTGGAGGGGGCTCTGCTTTTTCCCACTCTCCTGCCAGCATGGCCTCTTATTGTTTACTCTCCCCCAGCAGTCCAGGCGTCCTTGTTAATGTGCTGTGATTGAGTACTTGGGAGAGGATGGGTTTGGAGCTGGCTCCCGGCTCCCTTTGGAGAGCTGTTTACTCTTTGGTGGTGCCCATGGCCCGCTGAAGACAGCGCTCCTTCCCTCACCCCTGCTGTGTCCATCTGCTTTGTCTGCCTGTTTTCCTGCTGCCACCGGCAGGCAGCTGGCCTGTGCATTTCAGCTGGCTGTTCCGAAACCCCTGGAGGAAAAAATAAAATTAACCCCGTAAAGAAGGAGGCTGGGAAGGATGGGGAGGAAGGAGAGAGAGGAGCGGCTCTGCTGCCCAGCGCTGCTCCCCTTCCACAGCTGCCKGCAAGGACTGGTGCCAGCACGGGGCTGAGCCTCAGCTGACATCAGGATGCTGCTGGCACCAGGTGAGGATCTGGCTGGGGTTTTTTGTCTTGTTTTGCATTTTCTACCTCCAGCAGGCAGCTTGCAAGCACAAGGTTTTAGCTCTTTGTGGGTCCTGATGCCACTGCCTCGCAGCAGAGCGTTTCAGACTCCGTTTCTCCTGGCCTTGCTGCCGTGCTGTGGGTCTCTGCTGGTTCCCTGRCTGAAGACAGCCCTCAGCCACACCTGACAGCCCAAGCCACCAGCAGACACGTTCCCTATCCTTGCCCACAGGAGCCCAAAACAAGAACATGACAATCAGACCCATGTCTGGGGGCCAGGGCTGCTCCCACATATTGTCACCTCCACTGTGCTTCTGTCAATGCCCTACCAAAATCCTTTACACTGGCACAGCCAGTAGGAACTCACATTTGGTCTCAGGGACCCCAAAGATTTTTCAGGAGAGCTGTGACAAGAGTCAGTCAGTACAAGCCAAGGGGTGGCAGTCTGTTAGAAGAGAGATATCCTGATTGATGCCTTTTTAAAGCCTGTTTCTRCATCCCCCTGGAAAGCAGACCCTTCAGTTCAAGTGAGGGCCAGGGTGTCTCTGTGGTTTGCAGCATCACGGGGCACACCAGGGCTCCCCAGTSCCTCAAGGGCTGTGCTCTGCCAGCAGCCTCAGGGGTTGCCCTCTGACCCGGAGGGACATTTTGTGGCAGAGCCAAAGATCATGTGGAGTCACTGACTGCATGCTGACCCTGCAGGGAAGATAGGAAACATCTGGCATAAAGATGGAGCAGTGCCTGGAGAGCCCAGTGAGGGTCCTGACTTTTGGGTACCATGAGGGGCCAGGCTTTCAGCTAGTCTTTCATCAGAGCCCCTGCCACCAGAGTATCCAAACCCTTTGGTCTATCCCAAAACCCTCTCAAACACAGCTCATTTCTGCACAGTCTGACCCGGTCTGGGAAGTATTTACCCACTAAAAGGCAGAACTGATCAGCAAGCTAACATGATAACCTGCTGGGTTATGCAAATACGTGACTGTGTCTATGCTCCCATCAGGCAAACACAGCAGCTCTGGGCAAAAATGCATGTGTGACACATACAGAAATCCCACAGCACTCTCCAGCTGAGGGTTACTCACACAGAGCTTTCCCCACATCTCCCTCCTCAAGCTCTGAGTGGCAACTGGGACCATTCCTGGCTTGCATTTGACCTCCCTCAGCTCTGCAGACATAAACAAGGTCTGCTCCTCTTTGCACACAACACTCCCAGCTAACAGGAAAAGCAAGTGGAACCAGAAGTTAGCTACAGTTGTCAAGCCAATATTATATGCTGGGGAAACCAGCAGAAGTTGCAAATCTCCAGGGAAAACTCTAAGCCCTCTTGCACACAGACTCCTATGGATAAGTAGCTATCCAGGCTCTARCATCCCCCAGAGACCTCAGCTACTAAGTCTGCTCCCTGGGGACCCTTGTTTTCTTCTCCTTCACACCCTAAACCTGTGGGGGGCAGTGGGTTTAGTCCCTGCTCAGCCACACCTCTGCTGCTCCGGGAGGCAGCCCTGGCAGGGCTGTGCTTGGCACAGGTAAAGCAGATGCCAGGTGCACATCAGTGGGGAGTTGCACCTCGGGATCTCGCATGTGCTCACTGGAGCTGCAACCAAAACCCTCTCTGCAAGATGTGCCCTTCCACTCCCCGCCCATCTCTGCAGCAGCAGCTGGGAGAGCAAAGCTGCACTGCCTGTCTGGCACGTTTGCCCTCATATCCCTCTCCCCAGGTGTGCACAGCTTTTTTTAACATTAAAGAGAGATGCTCCAGTGCCTCCAACAGAAAATAGATACCCCTCATTGTTTGAGACTRTAGTCATAAAACTCAAAGTCTCCATAAATAATAATTTCATGGATGTTCTGCTGTTGGTCTGGGTCCATTAGAGACACTTCTTTTTCTTACCTTCATTTCCTCTCTGTTCTTCCAAATAATTGGCTTTTCTGSTGCTGATTCCATGCTGCTGCCCCTTGAAAATAGATGTAGGTGAGARAGGATGAAGATGTTCACTCTCCAAAGCCTTTGACTGTACAGCAAGGAGAGAAAATGCCACCTGCTACCTGATAGGGACTAATTTCCTACTAGGAAAAATGGTTGCTAAACATCTGGCCTGACAGCTGACTTCCAGCAGAGCTGTAGGAGGCAGCAGAATATGCTGGACTGGAGACCCTGGCCACAGTTCAGCAGTACCAGGCTGCCCATGGTGATAGCAACAACAACAAAAAACTGATTTATTTTAAGCCTCTGGTTACCAGAATCCTCTGCAAATAACATGCAGGGAGCACAACAGGGCCTGYATGTAGAGGAACACAGCACCACAATGAGGATTTTATGCAATCCAGGACCTCAAGCAGGTCTSATGGAGTTTAGCCCCATCCCACTACCAGGTGCAGATTCCTGGATCATCCAGTATTGCCCCAAATAATACCCTCATACCCTGACTGCAGTGCAGTAACTCCTGACCTGAGGAGAAGGTGCTCTGAATGTTCCTTTTTCTCCCCAGAGCTCTTTGAGCACTAACAGGTTAGCAGTGTTACTGGTTCCCTTCCAGGATGGGATTTGGGGTTCTCCTTTCACCCCAAGCTCTATTCAGGCTGTTTCTGGGAGCCCTGGCCAGTCATCTGATCCCAAATACCAAAGGGCACCCAAGCAACTCAGGATCTCTGAGCTGTGATGGTGAAATAACTCAGAAAGAAAACAYACCTTTTGCATTCTGGGGAGTCCACATTTCCAAAAGTGAGTCCAAAATGTAGCTATGGGATCTTTCACACAAGGGAGCTGGAAGTGGACCTGGATGCTGGAATTCTTCCTTCCTGGAGGAAAGAAGAAAAACTTCAGTTTTGAAATGGTGTGGAAATGTCCAGGGAGCAGAAGCACCAGCAGTGAAGGGAAAGCCTCAGAGTAGAGCTGTTGTGCAGGGCAGTCTGTATTTTGCAATGTGGCTTCAATCTGARAAATTAATTATCTTGAATTATGGATCATTTGTGGTAAGCAGTGTGTTGTGAGGAGTTACTTTAGGAGAGAGGGAAGATGAGGGAGCCCTGTGCATGGCCACAGAAGAATGACAGCAGGAGGACATCTTGGAGCTCAGCCTCCTGCTTTTGCTTCTTCTTCTAAGGCACACATCAGAACGACAGACATAAACTCCATCCCAGCTGCAGAGACTGATCTGACTTTGCTCATTTCTTTGGTAGTTGGTTGAAACTGAATGAGCTTTTTTAGTAGTCTGACAACAGAGACTTGGCATTGTCATCATGAAGCATGAGAAAAACCATGAGCCAGGTTTGGAAATTGGGAGATTGGCTTGAAAAGCAGAAGATCTTTTATTATTATTATTTTTGCATCTGTTTAGAAACAATGCACATTCTTTGTCTTCAGCTACAGTTCACTGAARTGTCAGGGTCTGGCTTTTAAGGAAATCTATCATTTTCAGCCAGAAGGAATAAGAACATTTTTTTTTTCCTCATTAGTGATTGTTGTGCAGTTGTATGACATTGGACTCCAGGCTTTGGGGTGGGGGCAGAAAGCTCCCAGCGCCTTTCACGGGGCTTGCTGTCAAATTAATCAGAGAATTGGCTGGTCATTGACATGCAGATAAATGCAGGCCTGACTTGTGCTCCCATCATGCATGTCCACTCCTGGAGTTCACCTCCCATGCTGCACGACTACATGAGCCAAAGCAGCCCATCAGCTGCCAAGAGACAGCAGATGTAAAAATTGGGATCTGCCTTCTCATTTGTGAGAAGTTATCCCCCTGCCCACTCCAAATTTCTAAGGTTTGACTTGAGCCTTTGGACATAAGCACACAGCCAAGGTGCTCAAGTGTCAAACACTGGGTGGTAAAACCTTTCTTCTTTGARATAAGTTTCATGGCTTACAGGTCCTCATGATGAAATGAAAAGAATTAACCCCAGACATTTTTCTGCACGAGGAAAGCCTATCCCCTGATGCCTCCTCCTGCATGTCTGGTGCAAGGAAGACTGGAATCAGGCCATTTATCAAAGAAGTGGGCAGTTTCCCCCCAGTATTGCAGTGGAAAAAAGGCCATCAGTTTGCATTAAAAAGAAACCGCAAACTTGGTACAAAGCCCTCAGCCATGGAAACGTGCTTCTGTGGCTCCCAGGATCCCTTTCTCTCCATCAGAATTCACATGAAAAGCCCTCTCTCGCTGCTTTCCATGTCAGCATTAACTCTTCCAAAATGATTGGCATCAAAGGTGGCAAACACTCCCTGCTGACAAAAGCCCCCCTCTGCCTGCCTGCAGCAGCCCCCGCCCCGCTCCCCAGCGCTGACAGGTCCCATTGTGCCGCTGTCCCACAGCAGCTGCACCGGGAACAAAGACATCAAGGCGCAGGGGCCGGGGCTTGTTGGACTTGTGGGAGGAAACACAAGCAAAGGAGAAAAGTGAGGCTGAAGGGAAGGGATCAACAGTTGGTGACTTACCAGCGCGCTGGGAATGCGTGAGGAGCAGCTATAACCAAAAGGTTTTCTGCAAATGTACCTGCACAGGCATTTCTGCCTCTGATTATCCACTGCTCTGCCTTCCAACAGCACCAGAATCACTCAGCTAATTGCACTGTAAAGGTAACGGCCTATGAAATTTTTAATGGAGCAGATTGCACTCATAATTTCCCCCCCCCCCACTGTGGTTCAATATACTTCAATATCTTTTCTCTCTTCTAGCATTTGATTCAGGATGACAGTGGATTTATACATCGCCATTCTCCTCGCCATAAAGACCCAACTGCAAGACAAGTCCTTATTCCAGCTGGATCCAGGCAGCTGAGGGCCACAGGTGGATGATCAAATGTTCTGAGGAACATTTGAAAATGTCCTCACCACCAAATCACCAATAGATGCATGGAGCAATCACTTATCAGCAGTCACAGAGCTTGGGCATCCCTCTGCTGTGGCATAGCACAGGGTGAGKACAAAAGGCAGTGATCCTTGCTTAGGAAGGCATGGCTGCTGGGCTTCTACTGCTCCTCCAGGGAAAATAGAACTGGAAAAAGGAAAAGGAGAAAATATTTGAGGAGTTCATGCCAGGAATGGGAGTAAAGCAGTATTTAAAGCAAGAGGAGGGTAAATTCGAAAGGCAACGTGGACCTCTGTGATAGGATGCAGCAATAAGAGTACCAGTGGGGGCCAAACTCAAGGGAAGACTGCAGCACCTTTCTGCAGAGCATTTAGGTCCAGAACTGCCACAAGTCACATCCACTGCCAGCCCCAAAGCTGACAACAGCCATTGGCTGGTGGGTGGCTGCACCTCTTGAGCAGAAATGAATCCTCTTGTGCCACCTTCATGGGATCAAGGATATCAGCATCCATCTTCTTTCTGGGTTCACCACTCATCCAGGATCCATGCATTCCCTTGCCTGAGTTGCCTGAGGGACACACTTGGGGTTCATTGCTTGCCTAGTGACAAAAACAGCCCTCAGGACCACACGAGTACACAGACATGGATGAAGGAGAAGAAGGAAAGGGATAATGTGATGTGTTGGAGCTCTGCCTATGGAGCAGGGGGAGCCAAGAAGCTCAGGGATCCCCAGATGTTTTTCATAAGACATCAAAATGAAACATCCTCTCAGCTGTTTCATGTCAATATTGTGAAATTCCTTTTCCCTCAGAGATAACAAAATGGTCCATTTTCCACACTGCCTCAAAAAAATTCCTGGGTGAAGAATTCCAGCRCCAGTCAGTCCTAAATATTAGCAGACAGGCTGGGAATCATCTACAGATCACAGCCCCACCGGGCTAATTCCTCCTAGAAGAGATGGAATCCCCTTAGTGGACTATATCACATGGGTAATAGAGCACAGAAAATGAACAAGCAGAAAAAATGGAAGAAGAAGCCCACACCCCAAAATTACCAAACAACCCAAGGTGCCATAAATAACTTGGTTTCCTGACTGAGCCCACCCTAAAAGTGATCACYCCTGGTCTGCACTGAGCAGATCATCATCAGATGAACAACCAGTGCTGCACAGATGCCACCCCCTCTCACATCTGCAGAAAGTATCAATTTTAACAGTGTTAGTGGGAAGCTTTGCTTAGCATTGCTAACTCACACAAACACACACATGATTCAGATATATCCTAATAGACAGCTCTGGCCCATGACATTCCTGCAGGTCAAAATTAAAATAAAAGGCTCAGAGACTCAGTGTGCACCTCTGGTTAGACTGCTGGCTTGCTCAATGCAGAGGCTGCCTGCAGTTAATCAGCCTTCTTTCTCCACTAACTGTCACTGCAAACAAAGGAATTAGCAGAAGGTCTGTAGGGAGCATTGAGATAATTTGGCTGGCTGAAGAAAAGAGAAGGAAAAGAGAAAGAAAAGCAAAACGAAATTACTGAGAAATTTACTTGCACTGACCTCTCCATAAATATTTAGATATAATCATCATTACCTCGGAGTAAATTAAGTTATAAACAGTCTCCACAATTGCACATGATGAATGCGTATCGGCATCAGAGAGCACTTTATTGCAAGTTAATGTGGAAACAGAACACCTCAATCAATCAGGATGCAGAAGAGCTGTCTGATCATATCAGCCCATCTCAACCTATTCATACAGGACACCGCACACTCGCTCACCCACACGCGTCCGCCCCCCCCATTCTGATTATATTAACAAATACATATGGAGCCCCAGAAGATGGGAGGATGTATGTCTGTGGAGCTGGGATAACGAGGGAGGTACAGTACGTGCCCTCCATGATGGTGGTGGTATTATTTATATCACAGTAACATCCACGGCGACTGAGGATACGGCCCCCCTGTGCTGAGCTCTGTGTACAAACACAGCCAAAAGCCATCTGGGTAGGATTCATCTGACTAGACACAGATATCCTCAACAGGGATGTTGAGCTAATCACCGTCAGCTCCTTTCACAGCCAGCCCAGGGAAATCGGCACTTCCCAAGCACAACTTTCCAGACCTATTTTAGACATCCACTTTCAGAAGAGATGAATCATGCCCTGGACTCCTTTGGCTGCCTTGGCTCCATCCCCGCAGAGCCTTTGGGAGCCCCGGGTGACTGCTGCTGAAGTCAGCACCGACACTGCGGATGCCAGTTTGATGAGACGAGTCCCATCCGCCCCGACCGAGAGACTTTAGGGTTTAAGAAAAGCAGACAAACACATGGCAGACAAAACAGAATCAGATCTGAGCTGTGCTTTTGGATGTGAAACTCTCRGGTTTTGTGTTGCTGAAATGGCTCCTGAGGTATTAAAGAGTCTTTTTTCCCAGACCTGCAACTGAAGAAGAAGTCGAGATTCCTCAGCTCTGCTTTTCAAGGTTGTTTATTTTCTCTTATCTATTACATTCTTTCTCTGACCTGCTGAGGTCTGTCCAGCAGGTCAGTTCATGGCACACTGACCACCCTTGGGGCAGTGTTAGCTTTTTATACTAAGAACTACATGTACTTTATTTACAATAATTTTCCAATACCTATCACCTATGTTAGACAGACTGTCTCTACTCTAAACCAATCCAGAAGTGTCACCATCACAGCAGAAGATGGGAGGACAAGAAGAAGAAAGACAGGACACACCCAGATTCCTCCATCTTGCCTCTTGATCTCCCATTCTAAATCCCCAAAATTCTACTTTTCCACTCTGTGGCAAATTAACTATTAGTCTACTCAAACTCTTGTGGCTTGTAAATCTTCACACAAATCTGGTAATTTTTTCCATGGGTTAAAATCGAAGGCACAGGTGTCTTTGACKCCATGCCAAGGTCTCTGGTCCCCTTGCCAGGGTCTTGAGCCATCCAGGGCAATCAGAGGAATGTCCTGGGTTCCAACATGAAACCCTGTAGCCTCCCTGGGCTGATGACTTTCTGGCTTTAGAGCTGGGCTGCTACAGAGCAGAGCAGAAGTGGGAGTGTGTTGCAGAGGCCTGTGCTGCTCACACCTCTCCTGCCCCTTCCCTTACAGCAAGAGAGCTGAGAGATGACAGTCCCTGAGCTTTGCCTTCCCTTCAAGCCACAGGGGCTCCTTCCCTGGCCCTGCCTGACCCTTCCTCTCCAGCTCCTGCCCACGCCGAGCTGGGGCAGTTGTGAGTGCAGAGAGCATTATCCAGTGAGATCTGCCATGGCACTACCAAACAAGGACAGGCTTTAGGAATTGGCTTCTTCATGTCACCTTCCCATCACACATTCTATTGCCACCTCCCAACACGCCAARACCCAGATGTGCCACACACTCAAGACTAACAAGGGGTTTTCATCCTGCAAAGAAGAAAGGGAGTTGTCTAATGAGACAACCGACGATGAAAGCGTTTCTCAGGAGAGGAGAGTGATTAGAGATTATTAAGTCTCACAATTTCAGCAGGATCTTTCAAGAGGACAAAGATTTTAACTGGAGGGTACATGTGCCTAAACCTCATGAGAAAGTYACTTAAATAGGTCCTAACATTGTAAAGTACTGGATTTAGGTCAATTCAAGACATAAGTGCATCTTTCTGTGCCAGTGATCTTAGGGAAAAAACGGCTAAATTCAGTTTTCACTTTAGGGTTTTCTCTTATGAGGAAAACTTTCAGATGCATTTTCCAACATGAACTGGGATGTCCAGTTCACAGTGATGCTCAGCTTTTATCTGCCTTTACAAATCATCAACAACAATAGACAGCTCAACAGGTAAAAAGTGCCAGACAGAGAAAATAATTAAAATGCAAACCAAGTGGGCTGAGAAGGTATTTATAGCAAGAGGTGAAAGYGAGACAACATAGCACTGACTGTCTCTATGCTGTTACAAGGTGAAACAAATATAAATAAAAATATTTCTCTTCTTACCCTCCTTGTTTATAGCCTAAATAAAGTAAATGTTGGTCTGTAGCTGCCTTGTTCCCTACACTGTGTGACCTTTCAAAAAGAGGTACCACAGATGCCTTTGCTGCTTTTGCACTAGCCTTGCCAGATTCTTCCTGGGACAAGACCCTTCTTCTGTCAGCGCCTTCCCTCAGTGCTACAACACTGACCCCTAATCCGATAATTACCCAGCCCAGTAAATTATTGCAATTAAGCCCAGCTCCCAGCTGCAACCTCCCAGCAGGGCTCCCAGCACAGCCCAGCAGAGGGGCCAAGCCCATTTTGCCAAACAGCATCTCATCCCTACTGAGACTCAGTCTGAAGGGAGAGAAGGAAATTGCTGAATCTTTCAGTGCAAGGCCAAGATTTCTATAGATACCAAAATCTATTGATGGGCTCAGATCAAGGGCTTTTTAATTGGGTGAAGAACGTTAACTAGTAAATTTACTGACTTCTAAACACAGCAAGACCCAGGGCTTCAGATTGCCATTGTGCAAGGACAAAGCAGCTTTCAAGGTCTAGAGAGCTTTTTCCCTTTTCTGCCCTACCCTCGAACACCAAAAACTATCTCAGTTAATTGTGGAGATAGTTGGATTATTGGATGGTGCAGTGGCAGTCAGACACTGCTTCTCTTTAGCTGAGGGAAGCATTCAAAGGAGTCATCAGGGATGATTATCTCTGAAAGGTGAAGAGGTCTGAAAAAAATACAAGGTGTTGCTAGAAAACAGAAAGATCAAAGTTAAAAGCATTTGGATGGATAAAGTGGTTGCAAAGATTATTACTTCTTAATATATAAATTACTCAAATCATTCCCATTTATCTGCCTTCATGACCATATGAAAGAGGAGACCAAAGGCTTAGGTCCCAAGACGTTAAATCCTGAAAAATCCACCCATGTTTTAAGTTGTAATACATGAAGCACTTTTCCTGGAAAAACTGTCTGCAGACCCGCAGCAAAGGCTTTAAAACATGTTTGTTGTGGAATCAGAAAAAGAAGAGATCAAACCGCAGCAGCTCAGCAGAGAAGGATTGCTGGAAAAGCAGAAACTAAAAATGTAATAACGGGAAGATGAAGACAAGAGGAAACAGCTCACCAAAGGGAATGGCTTTGCCAGGGAAAGGCAGCAGAGTTTATGGCCCTGCTCTTTATTAGCTGAGGAAGTCGACACACGCTTCTGGGGAAAAAAAATAGGAAAGGAAATAAAAAGGAGTTTAAGATTATTTTGATGGCTTGAGGCCAGATTCATAGCAGACCTGAGTTGTGTCTGGGGATCTCTCCTCTATTTCTAATGTTCCCTGATGTTTTCCCATGAAATGATGGCTGGGAGGCTGGCAAGCACCATGTTTATGGTGTGCCACTCTACATCCTTTCCTGTGCACCTGCCATCCTGCCAGCCCACAAGACCTATCCAGCAGTGTGACAGTGGTCACAAGGGTTCTTGGATGAGGGAAGAGACGAAAATGTTGACTCCATGTTTCAGAAGGCTTGATTTATTATTTTATTATATATATATTACATTGTAACTATACTAAAAAGAAATAGAAGGAAAGCTTTCCTCAGAAGGCTAGCTAAGAATAGAAAAGAAAAGAATGATAACAAAAGGCAGCTCTCTCAGACTCTGTCCAAGATAGCTCKGTCTTGATTGGCCATTAATTATAAMCATCCAAGATGGGCCAATCACAGGTGGACCTGTTGCATTCCACAGCAGCAGATAACCATTGTTTACATTTTGTTGCTGAAACTTCTCAGCTTCAGCAGGAAAAATCCTAAGGATTTTTACAAAAGATGTCTGAGACACAGCAGCACTCAGCAAATGTCCAAACTATCCTTCACTTTCACAGTTCCTAACCCAGAGATGTTGGCAGCCCTTTCCCCAGGTGTTCACTGGCACACCATGGCCACATTCGCCTGCCCAGAGACAACACTTTGGCCAAACTTTGTGGAGCAGGGACAGTGCACCTCAGAAAYCAGCTGCAATTTTTGACCATTAGTGCAAAATATGAGAAGGCTGGGAGTGTGCAAGGAGCCCAGGGAGGGAGAAGAGGGGCTTCAGCCACAATGTCACACATGTACACCACCCGGACAGCTCCTTTCCTGAGAGAAACAGGATGATATTTTGGAGAGGTTTTAGYACCCAGGGAGAGCTACAAATTACCCACCATCAATAGGGTGGGTCATTTGTAGCTCTTGGATGTAATAGCAGCTTTTGGACAAGAGCAGCACCATCCTGCTTACCCAGTTTTCCCACACCTGATCAGGATATGCCAGAATATCTTGACATGAAACTTGTGCAGGGATRTAGATAGGTGGGAGCTACGTTTCTAACTGTGTTAGGATCGGCAGCCTGAGAATCTCTAATGGCCTCAGACAGRGAGAAAAACTTTGCATTCCACTTTGTAGGGCAGTGACAGAGCAGGGCACTTAGAAAGAGACTGCACACGTTTGCATATTTCCTTGCATGGCTTCAACACATTCTGCCCCTGGGCCCTGCAAGGTCGGCCTTTGCAGAGCACAGTGAACAAGGTGACAGTCCCACAGTGATACCTGGCCTACATGTGGTGCTTGCAACCATCCTTTTTGCCTTGGCAAAGTGAAGTCCAAGGTGAGTMAAGATACCTCCTAAGTTAGGGACAATTTTCAGCCTCTTATGGCATCACTAAGACACACAGGCATTTTTTAATTTAAATCCTTCTTTATGGGGTTTATTGTGCTGTCCAGAGGGACGGACCCTGGTGCAGCAAAAGGTTCTGCTGGCCTGTTTAGCACAACCAGGGGTTTAAATAGACAGGCAGCATTTCCTGCATCAGCTCACTGCTCCAAATCTCACCTGAATCCTGCATCATGTATGAGACATCTGCGCTGCACGCTGCTGGAACAAATCTGTCAGCAGAACAAACGTGCAGGGACAAATCTATCCCTGTTCCAACAGCAACGGTGTTAACCCAGGGGACCCTTTCTGACCTGCCAGAGTCAAATGGGACTCAGAGCAAGTAGGTCCCTATATGCATCTTGGAAGACAAATGAATGACTGAAATAGCATTAGAGGAAGCAGGAGTGCCTGTTCRGTGTGCTGAGATACACTGGCTTGGCCATGGCAGTCACACTGCATTTGGATTCAAATTACCACCAATCAGTTATGCCCTATACAAATCCATCCCTTAGCTAAAAAAAAAACCCAGCAAAAACAAACCTTCTTAAAACCTATCTTGTGTTATGCCTTCAGGGCAAATTTGCTTTTATGAGCATGAATAATTCATGCATGTTCATTTATTATTAATTAATATTCCATGAACATGCATGGTTTATTCACCCAAACAAAGCACTGTGCCCCAACACTCTCCCTGCAGCCTGGCACTAGCTACACACCACAGCCCAGCTGACCAAGGAATTCAACCAGTACCATTTATCACCTCTTTCTCCCTAGAATCCAGCAAGAACATTTTGATCCTTCTTGCTATTCACTTACTTTCCCCATACCCAGGGCTGGAATAGGACAATTCAGCCCTCCTGAGATTAAGTATTGGGAGAAGTTGAAAATGGGAGCAAGAGGGAGGCAAGTTTGATTTTTTTTTTGGTGTGCTGTGCCAGACTGTACCCATTTCCATTTTGGAGAAGCAATGCCATGCTTGCCAGGTCACCACAGGGTCACTGATCAGCTGGACATTTGGGGGGAGATATTCCTCATTCTGTGCTGTGTCACCAACAGCCACAGCAGCATTTCCCACATGGAGCTGTCTTCTGTCAGAGATCCTTCATAGCTGATATGGCAGAAATACCATAAGCCATATGCCCATGCCAACCACATTTTCCTGCTGTGCAGACATTTTGCTGAGAGCACACAGGGAACCCCAGCAAAGCCAAGAAACTAATGAAAGTCTCTTCCATTTCAATATAGATCCTCATGTGCATTGACTCTGGCATCAGTCTGCACCATGGAGGGGCAGCTGGGTTTTTTCTCCTCATCATCCATCCTCTGAAGAGCCCACAGTAATTGGATTTTCTCCCAGTGCTGGATCTGCACCCCAACACATGAGCAAGGCCTGCAGAGCCAGCACAAATCATGATCCATTGCTGTCCAGAGGAACCCCAGCTGAGCCCCTTCAAGCCTGGTCAGACCTGACACTCATAACTATCTGCAGCCACCACCATCTACAGACTAGCAATCCACATTTTTATGGGACAGGCAGAGCAGAACTATTAATTGCCTCATAAAAATATCACCCACCACTGTCCTCATCGTCTCCACACCAGATCCAGGAGGACTTCAGGTGCAAGCAGACTCACTTGGGTTAAATCACCACCCGGATCTTCTTCTCCCTCCCAGACAATGTTCACAAGACTCTCCCCCCCACCAAGGGGTGTTTAGCTCTTGAGTCTTCAYCTGATAGGAGCAGCCCTGTCACAAAGCATTCCTGGAAGCTCTGTTTGTGTCCCAGGTCTCAGAACCATCCCTACACCTGCATCCTCTGTGTTACAGCCAGGAGAACACAGGACCAAGAGCTGGATTTCCTTTATTTGGGCTAAACCATTGCAATCTCTTTATATGGTCCTATGTGAGTCCTGATTTTCAAGCAGAGGAATGCCAAGAGGAAATAATAAAAAACWCCCTGTGTGTTAGACACTGGAACAGCTTCAAGTCAAGAGCTAGCTGAGGCAAACAGGAGAGACACGATTTCAGCATTTATTAAAAGCAGAAGAAGAGGGAGAGGAGAAAGCTTTGCTCACAGGAGATGCTCACATGGTACTCAGCACCATGGGGTAYCAACCAGAATGATTGACAGTCCCTTGGTATTTCTGAAGTGGCACATGGAAGAAGAGAGGAATTAAAAACAACARTCTAATCAGTTGTAAATAGTGCTGTGTCCAAATCAAATGTCCAAAGCCAGATAAACCCATCTTTGAGAGCCTGGGACAGGGAGTGGAGAGCAAGCATAAAGCATCCCATTTCCCTTGCTTCTCTATAATGGCTGGAAAGAAAGAACTGGACCCAAATTCCTCCARTTGTGGTATGTTTTAGACCTGGACATGAAGTGCTTGATTGTAGTGAATACCCCGGGCACTCTGCTATTGCCTCAGATTGTTTTACCAATATAGATAAGTTCAGAAACACTCTGACAGTTACAGACAATTTAACACACAGGGGCTGCTCAGGGAAAACTTAAAACTGTCATAATTCATCCTCCCCTTCCCCCGGTCCAGAAATGAAAGATTAACCTAGGAAGATTTATTAAACTGACATTTAAATAGAATTTTTAGACTTTCCATGTTAATAGTTTAAATATAATTGAATTCCATGAAAGGGAGGAATAGAGGATGGAGCCGGTGTCCCCTAACAATAAGAATGTTTTAAACACTGGGGCACATCACTAATGCATAATTTAGTCCTATTTGCATGGCCCTTAGAACTGGGAGAAATGAAAACACAAATCTAATTAACAGAGTGAAAGAAATGCCTCCACCAGCAAACTTCATCACAAGCTCCACTACCACACACCCACCCTCTGCAAGTTACAAACATGAAACAGATGGCAAGGAGGAGGAAAAAAAATAAAAGACATCACACATCAGCTCTTGGAGAGGAAGAGGGGAGAAAAAAAAAGAGAGAGAAAGCAGAAGGAATAGGATGGATAACCACGCTACTTGACGATGCAGCAATTAACTTGCTGAGGGTGGAATAATTCTTGCAGTGCCTCTCTGGTTGAAGCACTCTCCCAACTTAGCTAAGTAGATGTACTGAGTGCAGTGGAGAGTAAACCAGTTTCCATAAATCCCAGCAGGAGTCCGTTTCACTTTATAAGATTCATGTGAAAAATTGAAAATTCAGGTTTTTCCTAATGCATTGGTAATCAGCAGGCTGAGCCCCGTGGGTCCCCAGAGGTAACTGATCACAGCACAAAGCAGGGTTTCACAATCATGCTGAGATTCTCCGCTGCATTTTCAAAGGTTAGACATTAATTCCTGATCAATACAAGGAACAGCAGGCTGCCCCCTACCCCCACTCCCAGAATTGTCTTACATTATTAACTGAGCCKTGGCTTTGTCCTGGAATTACTTAAAATCACAACTCTGAGCTGTAAGACACAGAGTCCCTCCCRATCCAGAGCAGAGGGGGGTGAAGAAGACCTTCCCCAGCACCTCCTTCCCCCCTGAAGAGACAAATCCACCCTGCCCTAGGTCTGACAGCTGAAGGTAAACATGATTCATCGTGCTTAGCATGACACATTCAAAAATAAACACCAGAATCTGAAGTTTCTCCAGGTCTAGTTGGACTCTGTAGAAACAGGTCATTCCAAATTAATCTTCATGTTGAAGTCTCCCTCCCTTAACAATGTGCCACACTTATTTTTGCTGGGTTTCTCTGTGCCATCACCGTTACAGATTTCGTTGACATCAAGACATCTCCCTTTAGAGGTGAAAACAAACTCAGTGTTTCCCAAGCACCAAGTTTTCCAATAGAGTTAAAAATAAGGACCAAAAAAAAAAAAATCCAGGCTACTCAACAGCTTTTTGTCATTGAAAATGTTCTGGTCTTCTCCAGACATGCACATTGGGCTGCCATTTGATTTCCATTCAGGTGATGGGTGGTGGCTGCTGGTTTTGATGGTGCAGTTTGACATGGACTAGGTCAGGGACAGGGTGCAAGCTGCAAGCTGGTCCATCAATCAGATTTAGAACCAGTTTTTGAATACTGGCCATGCTGGTTCTTACTCTGTTTCTCTTTCCCTCTTGGTAACACTCCTKCAGATTTGAAGGCTTCAGCTGCTAGCTATAAGAAGTTCCTGGGCTTCAGGCAGCATTTTGGGGAGTTTTGGATACCTTCACAGTTAGGCAGGTTCATTAGCATGCGCTCATGGTCTCATATTTTTTACTGCCTCTCTGCAGGACTCATTTATTCCACTGAAATCAAACACAAGAATTCCCCTAAGGCATCCTTGTCAGATATGAAGTGACTGGGCTGCACAACACACTCTTTCCAGGTACTGCAGCAGGTACAGGGAAGCTTACAATGGTTTTTGGTGTCGTATCCATCCATTATCAAAGGGGAAATTGATTAATATCCACTTTTGCTGAGTTAGAATCTCCTGATGGCTAATGAGCGGGAATAAAATGTTATGCAGATTAGTGGCTGAGAAGGGAATTCAGAACTGAACTTGAATATGAAATAGGTCATTAGTACAACACATCTTTAACATCTGTTGATTGTTTCTAATGTTACATTTGTGGCAAAACTGTCTATGCTGAGATTTAGTGAGAGCTGAAGATGACTCCACACTCATGCATGTACCCTTTGAACTTTGTGCCACGCTTGATGTCAGGAAGCAGGAGAGATTCTGGGCAAATAAACAGGTCCCCACTCCTGAAGAAAAAACACAGTTTATGGCCTAGATCACTATCTGATTACCTGCTCAAAACACCTCTGTATTATGTGTGCCTAGGTGGCTGTGCAGAGTGTCTCATAAAATATGAATACTTCTTCCAGATAGGATGGTGCTTAATGTGCATTTACTGTATGAACACTTATAGGTTTCTATTATTATTTATAAGTCTACAGTGTGAGAAGCTTTTYGCTAATGCTCAAGAAGTGACAGTTTCCCTCTTGCCAAGGACAGGCAGAGAGGAGGACACATCAAGAGAAAGGCAAACACCAAACACCATGTATAGACAAGRAAAACTAGATTTTCTCTAAGCTATACAAGCTGTCTAGGTGCTTAAAAGGAATTAAAGTTGGAATAGATTTGAGCTTTGTGGGCTTGGTAGTGTAAGGTACAGTTTGTGTCTTGTCCTTTCAGTACAATCTAGTTTGCCTGGGCTCCTGCACATGGGCTTGTTTAGGGCTTGGGGGGTTTTTTCCCAGGTTGAAGAAGGAGTGGTGAAAGTCCCCAAGTAAAACAGGAGAAACTGACTTTCTTTGAAGATAAGCTGCCCCAAAGGGTCTCCAACACATCACAGGAGAGGAGTGGCAAGTTAATGTTGGAGGCAATGTTTCAGTGGTCTTTAAAAATGAAAAGCTAATAATGTGACCAGGAAAAAAAAAACYCAAACAACAAAACAGTGTCAAAATAAAGGAATGTTTCTTTGTGGGAAACAGGCACTGRGATTCAGAGATGTACTCACATCCCTCACCTCCCCTGGGGCAGGATAGAGACCTCCCAGGAGGGCTCAGCCTCATAGGAAACAGTGATCATTACAGGGTGTTTTAAATCTGGCTCTGCAAAGAAGAAACCTTCCAGTCTTGTGACACTCATAGGGGAGATGGAAGGGGGGACATTTCTTTCCTCCCTTCYTCCTGCTCAATGGTTCTTGAGCTATCCATGTGAAGTGGGAAAGGTGCAAGAGGAGAAGAACARCACGTGTGCCACAAGCCATAAACTGTGAGCAAGGCAAGAAGTGCAGGRTGCAGCAGACTTTCAAGCCATGGTATTGGTGTGAGGTTCAGTTTCTCGTCTCTGGGGTGAGCACCAAACTCATCCCATCTTCAGGTACTCCAGTTTAGGATATTTCTCTCTGGCCAGAAATTCTGCCCTTCCAGCATGAACTTCCAGCTTCCATGACCTACTTTTGACAATCCTRTCAGAGGTTTCTACACAAACTCTGCATAGGACAACAGCAGGAGCCCCCATTCAAATAAGGTCCGTCCTCCAGAGAGGGAGTGGTAAAAAGGTGGTTTGCTTCCCYATTGTTGTTTTAAATCCAGCACTTCATTTGCAGCCCCTGTTTACAAAAGAAAAAACAAAGCCTTGTGGCAACAGATGATCAAAGCTGRCACAAGTGGCCCACCCAAGCCATGGTCTGGAATTTTGGTCAGCAGTAGGAGAACAAAATACAAAGGTTACTTCTAGATGAGATGCATAACCAAGGAGAACACAGTCAGGGAAACTGTCCRAGCACAGAACAGACCATTCTGCTTCAGAAACAAAGGCATGGAGTAGCAGGGAGCCTGGGGGACTGTCTAAAATTTCAGTGAGAAGAAAGGATACAGCACAACACTTTCTGCTGAAGGSCTCTGCCCACCCCAGCCATCCTCTGTGGAGTGTCTGCACTTGCTTCCTAGGTATAAAAAGTCACTCACTGCCTGATGTAGGAGCTTTGAAACAAGAACTGGTGTCTCAGGATGTGCCAAAGCCTGCTGTGTCACAAGTCAGGCATCACAAAGCATGCCCTTTATCAGAGTAAGCCAAGTCAAAAAAGGGAGCAATACAAGTCCTCAGGGCTGAGAGTTCTCCAAGCAGAGGACTCAGGGTGTAGAGATCCTCATCAGTGTCCAGGGTGGTGATYTCAGGCCTTGTTCCAGATCAGAGCCACCTCTATAAACAAGGGGCAAAGAAAGACAGTAGGAGTTTCCTGACMCAGTGTGTACACTGCAACCCTCTGGACTGGAACTCAGAGCTGGTGTAAGGAATGACAAACCACAGTGGGGTAGAGAAACCTGGAAGCCATGCAGCTTCACCTCAGCTCAGGGACTGGAGGTACCTCAACATCAGGATATCAAGAGTCACCAAATTTGCTGAATGAGGACCCACAGCCCTTCCCCAGACCCCATTCATTACCWACTGATAAGTGCTAAAATTCACCCAAACATCTTCACCTCCCTTCTGCAAACCACAGTGGTGGGCTACTACATTTATTATCCCATCACAATTAACCACTTCTGATTAGTTCAACTAATTACTGGGTGCTAGCRATTACTCACTGACAGGCCTCCTCAGAGCCTTTAATAGCTGTTCCCACAAGAGCAAACAGGTGAAGGCCAGAAGAAAAAAGCAAAACAACTAAACAAGGGGGAAATGAGGGAAAGAATTAAGAAATCCCTGGGCAGACCCAGATCCTTTGA
This sequence comes from Cardinalis cardinalis, assembly GCA_014549065.1. Taxonomy (NCBI): domain Eukaryota; kingdom Metazoa; phylum Chordata; class Aves; order Passeriformes; family Cardinalidae; genus Cardinalis; species Cardinalis cardinalis. The sequence goes on from JACDOX010000103.1 coordinate 1,055,626, forward strand.
GATCCAGAGCAGCAAACAGCCCAGCTAATTAGCAYGCCTGTTGCATTGCCAGCATGCATGGAAATTTTCCCTCCAGCCCTTTTCCTGGCAGAAGCTCATGATTTGGGATTTGTCCACAATACAAGCACTAGACAGGATATGTTTGCACATTGTCGTTTCAACACTGCAATGTGTATCAAAAACACTAAATCATATCTGGGTAATTTTGTTTAGAGGGTGAATTTTGGGTCTCAAGCCACCAAATGGAGGCATTTGCATCATAGCTGACTGAAGACCTCTGACAACAGGAGGATTAGGGGAGAATGGAAAATATTACAAAAGGCTAGCCTTAACTGATGTAGAACACACTTCTTTTATGGATAATAGAGGGGAAAAAAGCTTAGAAGGGTTCTCTTCATGTTGTAATAGCAACTGTATGTTTTCTGTTTCAGACCTTGACAACGGAGCTTAACAGAAAGTTGTTAATGACACTCATAGAAGCAATCTTTATATGTATTAAATTCTACAATATGCAGGAGAAAAAAAAAAACATAGCTCTTTATCTGGTGCTTAGAGAATGCTCTTGCTCCTGTTGTCATTGAATTTTATGGAGTTTCCATACACAGGAGAACATCCAAATACTGTCTGTGTTTCCAGGCACTGCAYGCTTCACCCCTGTGGCTGCAGCACCTGGAAGGTGTCTGCTTCCAGACATCCTACTGCAAACCCTTTTGAATTTAACAATGCTGACCTAACAAGCTTTAAGGGAGGATTTCAACGAGTCCATTAAGCACTTGTGTTGACTTCCAGGTGGCTTCTTAACCAGGAACCAGTCAGCCACAGACAACATGACCACAGATCCTGAAGTATCTCAGCATCCCAGAGGCAGTCTCCAAGCACAGCTGAGACCTTACCAGGAGCTCTGTAATCCTGGGGAAGCTGCTGGAGAACAGAGATTAAGCAGCCTGACAACAATAAGCCTGGTTCAGTGCCTTATCCCTCCCTTGCTCAAAACATGATTTTCCAAAAYGATGAATTATTGTTTTCCAAGTAATGGTTTTGCACTGGAAACACTATTTCACAAAGTGCCCTTTCAGTCTGGAAAGACTGCAGTGAACACAAGGGAATATCCAACACTTTGAGCCTTGCTGTGCCCCAAGTGATGAAGGGGGGACTGGGCATGCTGGTGTGGTGATTGGTGGAAAACATGATTCCCCTGGTAGAAAAGTTTTCTGAGCACAACATCTCATCCCTGGGGTGTTGGGTATCTGTGTGGGGTGGGGTGAATCTCCTTCAGAGACCACAGATCCAGACAGGATCACCTGCACACCATAGATGGAAGAAACACCTATCCCACATGGTATTACCCAAGTGCCTTCCCGCCTGAGCAGGAAAGGACAATGAKCATGGTCAGGAGACCTCTCCCACCCTGACTAACAGCATCATGCAGGTGCTTTCCCCTTCCGAAGAAAAACAAGGCAGGGAAGAGGGGGAGGGCACAGCTAAAGTTAAATTGTGCCATAAAACTTTTTTCTRCAACAAACCGATTAACATCTAACTCTGCTATAGAACTCGAACAATGCTGAAGGCTGCAAAACGCTGTCTGAAAAGGCAATAAAAAAACAATGGTCAAACAAAAGGCCCTCCCGAGGCAGGAAGGGCCCTCAGACAGCCCCTGCCCAGCCATGGAGTGCTTTCATGTTCATGCTGAAAAGGTGCAGGAAAGGTGTTTTGTTTCAGAGTGGAATTTTTCTGAATGAGGTCTGCATGCACACGATGGCACCCCCTTGTACAGGAATTACAAGAGCCCTTTGCTCAGAAACCCACCCCAGGTTCTGCTTTCTGCCCCCAAGGCACTCTCTGCTCTCAGCCCAGCYCAGGATTCCCCCCTGTTCTGCTGGTGTGGAGGTGGGAAGCACATGAGCATGGTGTGCAGCTGGCCGCACAGCCACCTCCTGAGCTCAGCCAAGCTCCTGTACCTCCTGTACAGCTCTGCTGCCTTTCTGCAGCTACACTCAGGTGTGCAACTTCCATTCTTCTGTGGTTCTGGATGAGTTTTCCAGACCTCAGATTATCCTGTGAGCTGCATGAGAAAAGACTGACTTTTAGCTCATGCTTTTGCTAATGCATTCACTGCTGTAAATCAGCTGAAGTTCAAGCAGCCATGAATATCTGCAAGGTTAGATTTGCTAGTTCTAGTCAGCAATAATTTGTCCTKCAGACACACATGCACATAACTGTTTTTTTCCTTAGAAGTCTTCATGCATTTTCTTCACCTTTTTGTTCTTTTCTGCTTTGCTTTCTGTGATCAGAGCAGACAGAACACCTCCCACAAAGCCTTTTGGAGATTTTAAGAGACATGGAGCTCCTGGAGTAGCTCCAGTAGTGAGACACTAATTTGGYCAAGGGTCTGGACAGCCTCTCTTGTGATGAAAGGCTGAGGGAGCTGTTCAGTCTCTAAAGAGGTGACTGAGAGGGCGCCTCATAAATGTGCACAAATATCTAAAGCATGGGTGCCAAGAGGACAGACCWGGCTTTTCTTGGTGGTGCCAGCAATGGGAAAAGAACCAACAGGCAGAAACTGATGCTGAGGAAGGTCCACCTGAACATGAGGAAGAACTTCTGTTCTGTGYAGTGACCAAGCACTGGAACAGACTAACCAGAGAGTGTGGAGGTTTCCTCACTGGGGATATTCCAGAACCATCTGGGCACAGTCCTATGCCCTGTGCTTTGAGATGACTCTGCTTGAGCTTGGGCATTGGACCAGATGACCTCTGTGGTCCTTCCAATCTGACCCATTCTGTGATTCTGTGGTCTTGCCCACTCTCCAAAGTACAAGAAGTTTTGGTGTGCCAGACTCAAAGACAACTGACAACTGGACTTGATGATCCTAAGGATGTTTTCCAACCTTAATGATTCTGATTCCATGAGTGGGGCTGGCACCCAGGAGCRGTGGAAAAGGTGGGAGCAGGAATTTCCAGAGAGGCTGCTGTCAGAAAATCATCAGGAAGGAGCCTCTAGGAAGGGGAAATGTCAGACCAGCTTGTCAATCAGGAGGGAATGACTGACAAAGACAAGGATCCTGCCATGTCCTGCAGGGGCTTTTTTTACCAGCAAGAAGAAATTCTGGCTCTCCCACACTCACAAGAAGGCACCTACAAAGCATCTTCCACACTCCACCAGGCAGCAAAACAGTGGTCAGGTGTGACCAGCCTTAGAAGAGCCACTGAAAACAACCCCCAGCCATTGTGGGCAGGTCAAGCAGTGCAGGACAGGGCCCGTGTTTGGGGCTGTGAGCCTGCAGAGGTGGGGCTTTGTTCAGAAGGGAGATGTGCCCAAGGGAAGCCCCACTGCCCCCTGCACCAGCCCTCAGGAACAAGTGGCCGCAGCAGGAACATCCATGCTGGTCTGGGATGTTTAATATCAAATCAAGAGGGAATTAAGATGCTTGGGTCTGTGACTGCTTTACACTAATTCTGGATGGTATGGAAAYGTAACCCCCTGGTTTTGCCTTTATGAGCAATATTTGGCTTGTTCTGTTCCTGAGCTTGTTTCCTGTGCAGTGTATTTCTTGTGCTGATAAATATTTATGCTCCATGATTTTGATTTATACAAGGGGTTTAAATATTGTAAAGCTGGGTATAACCAGCATAAAACAACRTAAAACAAAGCACCAGTATCTAGAATGGGGTGGACTAAAAAGGGATGGCTCCTGCTGCAACCAAATTTTACCCCAGAAATGACCTCTTCCCCTCSCAGGAGCAGCACAATTTGGCAGCATCCCCCTCTCTGCTTTACAGTTGAGACTCCCAACCTGTGTGTATCAAACAGGAGAGCTGTTTGCAGTATTGCCAAGGTTACTAGAGTGAAAACATTGCAAATGGCATTTGCATGATTGTACTTTCAAATCCTAACTTGTAGCAACAGTGCATTTTAAATGAAGGGGATTTATAACTCAAACCAGAACACTAATCATATTCTGGAGTAATARGATTTATTTGTTGGTTGTTTGGTGGTTGTGGGGTTTTTTTAAGCTCAGAGAAAACAAGCTATGTTCATGAAAAGGGGGCTGGCTGGGCTTAAACCCTACTCCAACAACATTTTGAAAGGATTAGGAAAGAAACAAGAATGTGCTCCATTTTCAATATGTGGTTCAGAGCCTGTGTAGTCTTTAATGCTTCCCTGCTATGAGAACATCCTAAATTGCTAAACAAGTTCAGACAATTACCATTTTAAATGTGAAACTCAGATCAGCACAAAAAAGGGAGTCGTCTGAGGATCAAGAATGGATGTTTAACAGCACCCAGATGTTCTCCAGCTATGAAATTCCTTACCCAAAGCACACTGGGCACATTCTGAAGCAATGCTCAGTCCTCCACCAAGGCTAGGATTTACAGCCCAATATCAAGMCCAGCTAAAGCTGGAAGCAGCTGTCATGTTCTCCACAACACTGGGTTTCTGGGACAGGCTATTAACRTTCTGGAGCACCTGACTTAAAATCATGCAATATTTACGGGAGAAAGCTCATTTAGGCTGTAATTTAGGAGGTGCACTAAATCTCATGGTCCATATCCTTACATGGAATAAGTGGATTAAGTCAATGCACACCACCCAAAGAGCTTGATTTTAATCTCCATGCCCTGCACACACCAGACTTACGGGAACGAAGGTGCTCCAAGAGGGTTTGATGATTACCAGAAATAGCTCCACAAAATTCCCTGGATTTTTGACAAAAAGGAACTTTTCTAGACATTTTTTAAATAACTCTGTAAAACACATGCTAAAGCCACCTTACAGGGCTTGTTTTAATATAAAAATTCTTAGTGGTGGGCTGTTAAGCTGTCCTGTCAGACATGGAAAACCAGGAGTGCTGTGTGGTCTGTTTCTGCAGCCATCTGAAGAGATAATAAACCTCATCTGGCCACTGAGAACTTCATAKAACATGTCACTTCAATTGCATGATCATATACTTGCTGGCAATTGATTTTAGACTAGTGGAAGGGTGTCAATTTAGGCAGCTAAAACCACCACCTAAAATCTCCAGTTGTGCTTGGAAATTCTGGTCTGCRGCATATTCAGGCACACACTGATTTTACACAGTGTGTGTGTGTATATATATATATATGTATAATTTCACACACATACATACATCTATAAATGAAAAAATTAATCTGAAATATGTCACCCCGCAATCTGTCAAATAAAGCTGATATAATAAATATGTCACTTTATTTAACAACTGATGCTGAAGAGAACTAGGCAGAATGAAAGAAATGAAGACAGGGTTTAGTAAAAACACTGAGGAAGGCAGAAATTAAAGCAATCAATCACATTCTCGTGGAATGTCTACACCACTTGAAATAATATTTTATTGTCTGCTATTGATTGGATGCCACTGAACAAAATTACAAACAATGAATCTGGTGTTATAAACAAGAATCACAATAAGAATAACTTATTTCAAAGCCTTGGCCATACACTTTGTAGACTGCAGGGCCCTGGGCATCTGCTTTCTATACCACCACAACCTAAGGGACATCCTTGCTCACTGACAATGGAGAGGCCAGGCTGCAAGGGTGCTGAAATAAGGGAATACTCCCATTTTGCCCTCTTTTGCATTTTTAGAATGAACATTTAAAGCTTGCAAAATTTTATAGGATTAGAGGACCCTATTAATCAAAGCATGAGAGAAGGGACACAGCATTTTTTCAAACAGTGAAGTCTCAGTTTAGGAAGGAGAAGGAGAATACYTTGAATTTTATTCTCATGCAATCATAAGGAAAAATAAATAAATTATGCTGAATCAGAGACTAAAGTTGTGGAATTCAGCAGCCAGTACCAGGCATCATTTTGGGAAATGAAAGCAAATTCCTATGGGCCCTCCATCAGCCAGCATCCCCAAGAMTCTTGGCAGGCTCCTTGCCCTTGCTCCAGTGGGATGCTGCCACTCTGATCCATGCAGAGACATGGGACATGGGTCAGGACAACAGCAGAGCCTGATGGAAAGACCACAGGACATGTCTCATCCTCTTGCTGCTCACCAAGCCACAAGTTACTCATCAAACACTTCACTGACAGCACCAGGACAAACTGGGCAGAAAGGTGTTGTGTATGCTGAGCACTGGTCAGAAAGATTCACCTCCAGAGAGGATGAGCTGACACAGCAGTGAGAAGTAGGACCCATAGCTGCTTCCAAAACCCCTCTGAGCTTGGCTTGTTGTAAGGAGCAATGAATATGTGCCGGGGGGGATTTTAAGCAGCTGGGGGAAAGTCCTTCCTCACCCCTCTGAAGCTCAGAGGATGATAAAACAGCATCACTAAAACCTCTAGAAAAATCAAATGAGATGTTTAGATAGGCCAGTCATTCCTGGTGCTATCCACACTCTAAAATAAAAGTGGGCAAATGTGAATGCAAAATGCTGGATGAAGGACCAAGCAGAGAGGATGGGATAAAAATTGTTCTTTGATGCCACTGGGTTGTCACACATTAGCCATTTACAGACACATGCAAATGGCATGAAAACACTGGACCAAATCCATCCACAGTGAAATCCATTGAGTTCCAGCAGATCTATACTGGGTTCTAATTAGGCTTATTATGTATAACCAAACATAATTCTAATTGGCAGCTTTGATTACACCCCACATCATTTCTGCTCTAATTTACCCACATGGGGCAAGAAAGAGTTAACACACAGGGCTGGCTCCGATGGTGGCAGCAACAGGAGGAAGTGGGAAAGCCATCCCTTGAGCTGTGCACAATCACCAGGAATGGAGTTGGAGGTATTCCCCACTGAAGAAACATTCATCCTGCTGGTATGCAGGAATCAGGTTGTGTCTAATTTACCTTCATGCAGCTTTACCTACCCAAAAGTTTGCCACCCGCCCTGCAATATCCAACCTCTGTTACTAGAGATTTTACAGAATGGGAGTCCTTATAGGCATTTGGGGAGTAAAAATTCTGCTTGGAATGTGAGGAAGAGTGTGTTTGTGCATGGGTGAGATTGCAGTTCAAGGGATGTGAAGTTGATAATTATTTCCTCCCATCTGCCTCATATACTTTCCTTTCTTTTATAGAATCTACAAGTCCCAAATTAGGAGACAATCTCAAGCCTACAGGGATCAGCAAGTCCAACTCCACTTTTCTGGGAAGGAGAAGTACTTCCAAGGGTTTCCAATTAATGTGGACGAGAGTTGTGTACAGTGAACACACCCATCAACCAGTTTGGAAGGAAAAGCTGCTGTCCTCATGAATTACAGTCACTTCAGAAAGCTTGACCTTGATCCCCACCAGGGTGAAATTGTCTTTGCAGGACTGGGACTGTTTGATAGAGTCCATAGGCAGATCCATGGATCTTGGTTAATCCATCCTGAGGATGCTTTGGGTCCAGAAAGATGATGGCCCCAGGTTGCACAAAAGCTATGGAGGTAAAGACACAAGTGGTTGAAAGACAAGATACAAAGTGGTTAGTGATGGCTCACTCCCAAAATTGCAGAGGTTTGGCCCAGATTTGGGTCTGGCCAGAGTCTTTATTGATGCCTTTGATGAAGGGAGAAGAACTTGCTTGTAAAATGCCTGGTGGGATCAAGTCCTAAAGGGGTGCAAATGTTGAAAAGGACAGGAGCAGAATTCAGACAGGCCTCAGCCTGAAATGCACCTRAAAGCAGAAAGAAGGAAATCCAGGGGAATGAGTTCAGCCTCCTGCCCTAGGGAGGGACATCTCCAGAGCACAGGAACAACAAGAGGTGCTTGTTTAGGGTCTGGGGAACAGGGAAAAGGGCCACAAAGAGCCAGCAATGAGAGCAGCATCCCATCAGAGCTAKGATGTACTGACCAGAGGGGATCCACAGGGAAGCACATGAAACTGCCATGGCATAATGGGGCATAATCCCCAACTTCCCTGTTGTGACTCCCTGTCCAAGACCAGGGCAGCCTCTGGGCTCCCTATTGAAGGTCAGGGATRCTTCCTGCTACCAGGTCAATCCACACCCCACAATCAGACCAATTTGCTCYTTGGCCACTGCTGAATTTCAAGGTGCAGCTCTGGCTTTGGACCACGCCAGGCTGTGCACATATCCATGTGCTTTTCAGGGTAGAAAACGGCGCTCTGCACCAGGTTAGCAGCAATGCTGTGTGCACACAATGARCATTTAGGGGGTGGAAGGAGCTTTCAAGATGCTCAAAGTCAAACGTGTCCAAACGTGAGCAAGGGAAGGCAGCAGGGTGGAGGAAAGCCATCTGGCACCCTCTAGTGTGACACTCTGAGAAAAGCTCATCCCTCCTCRCGCAGCTCTGCTCCTGAGCAGCCTCTTTCCTCACCCCCACACCAACCACCCGTGCCCACAGGCTCTGTCTCATCAACCCCCTTTAATTACCATCCACTGTAGCAAGACACGAAACTCATTAGTGCRAGCGGCATCTCCTCGTGATGAGCCTGCCGTGTCCCAAGACATCCTGCRTGTGTGAGCCCGACCAGAAGGAATTGCACAGCCCAAAGAGGCTTTAAAGGAGATTTTCAAAGCTTTGGGGACCTGGTGTGGCTGAGGGTAAAGAAGTGCCAATGCCAGGGCATCAGGGCCACCATCACTGGCAGCGCCACCTGTGCAGGGCTGGGCATGAAAACTGATGTGTCCCAGGGCATATGCTGGGAAATTAGACATCTTGCTGTTGGACAGCACTAAGCTGAGAGAGAGCACATTCTGCTGACTGTGTGACATCTGGGGTGGGACATTTGTATTAAGAGAGTCTAAATTAAAAAAAAACAAAACCACCAAGGACAGACCAGAGTGTCCCAGTCCAGCTCATACCCAGCAGTGTAGGCACAGCCACAGCCACCCAATCACATTTCACTTTTTATGATTTGGCTCTCAAGTCTCTGGAAGAAAAACAACTTTCTTCCGCTCCTAATCACCTTCACTGTCCTCCAGTGAACTTTTGGGTAATGTATGCTGTGTCATCGGAGCAATGCTGCTCCATGAATGGCAAACAGGCACCCTTGTATTCCTTAGGATGATGATTCCCAACCAAGGAACCAACACAGAGTGTTGTATCACACCGAGAGTCTAAAGGACGACAAGGTCRAGTCTCATACCTTCTCGGTGCTCTCTTGGGGGAAGCTCTTCACAGCACTGGCTTCTTCTTTAGCTGCTCATTCTTTCCTAGTCAAGGCTCTTTCTAGGCTCCTCCTGACTAGCCAGCCCAGCCCCTTTTATCTCAGTTACCTTGACTAGCTACAGCTGCAGCCCACTGAAGGACATCACAGCTGCAGCCCATCAAGAGCAACCAGGAGTCATCAGGGCACAGCCATTTATACAATACATACTACATTTCCCCCTTTTTTTTAATTTCAGAGACATGTTTACATATTTACATGTTCTACATATTTCTTTTTACTATGACTTAAAGKCTGCCCATACTTTCTTAATACACAGAGTACAGGCAAGAAGAGCTAAAACACCCCAACCCAGGGAGCACTGTCCCCTCCCAGGCACTGGGACCACCTCCACAAACACTACTGAGCAAAATGTCCTTCTCTCCCAGGGCTTTGAAAGCAAAAGGGTTTTGGGGTCAGGCCACATGGCAATGGGACAGTGGTTGGTGGCCTGACCTTCAGCACCTCTGATGGTGTAGGTGGGATGTAGGTCCTAGGAGCAACTGCAGCCATCAGAGACAGGACAGGGCCAAGTCCCAAAAGGCCACATGAGTGGTACAGCAACTACATTATTGTGACTGTCCCTGTTGACCTTGAAGACATGGAATCTAACCAACCTTTGTGCCAGTGAAGGTCACCCCGGCCTGACACATCACTACTGGCATTTTTATGAGTTGGAGGTTTCTATGATCTTCATAGACTTTTGYGTTTGGTTGAGGGCCTGCTTGTCACCTCAGAACAGTCCTGTACCCTCATCTCTCACAGAAKTATTTAGGTTGGAAAATAMCTCTAAGATCATCAAGCCTAAACCTCAACCCAGCACCTCCAGTTCCACCACTAAACCATGTCCCTCAGTGCCACATCTACACAGGTTTTAAATCCCTTCCAGGATGGTGACTCCACCACTGCCCTGGACAGCCTTTTCCAGTCCTTGACAGCCTTTTCAGTGAAGAAATGTATCCCAGTATCCCAAATCAAAATCTCCCCTGGCACAAATTCAGGACATTTCCTTTGGTCCCCTCAAAGACACCAACCCTCACCTCTCTACAAGCTCATGCTCTTCCTTGTCCTGTTAGTCCAACACCAGAGGACTCTACTTGGATGKGGAAAAACCAGGGCCATGTGTCTCCTGCATCACCTCTTGCATCGTCACCGCCCTCCTCTGTGTCCTGTGCTCCTCTGAACCAGGAGGATATTCCCCATGAAAACCAGCTGCCAGTAMTGCAAGCCATGGATCTGGCTGAGCTCTGGGTAAAGCTGGATCCAATTTTACAAAACCCATCTCACAAGCAAGTTCATCTCCTATAAATAAACACAAAACCTGGAACATTCTCCTGGCCCCTGAAACAAAAGTGATTTTGCTACACGGCTTAAATTTTTATTGCTAGTTAGTGTAAGAGATGCAGGAACACAAAAACACAGGCTGAGCCAGGATCTGTGCAAGCTCTCTCAGGCAGATCAGCCAGTGTATCCCCTCAATAACCTCTAAAAAGCCTCTTGCCTGTCATGCTAAATTGCACGGCCATTTTATGATGTGGACACGTTCACAGAGCCCATCCATGGRACAGACTGATCTCAACTGGTCAACATAGTCACAAAAGAGTGATTTTCCCCCTCCACCTTTTAGAGACATAAGATTTCTTCTTAAAATCAACTATAATTTTCAAACCAGAGACTCACCAGAAATGAAGTATACTGAATTCAGTGAGCTAGAGGTATCAGAGGTGACTTGAGCCATGTTCAAATCTTCAAAGTTATGACCAGATCACCAGCCCCCAWCAGAAGCAGCAGTTTTTTTGGGAGGCAGGACAGGAGGATAAACATTAAAACAACTCCCTTCTACCAGCCCTTCAACTTGCAAACCACAGCTCCCTTGACATGTGTGATGCTTGAATCTTTCTGGGAACCCACAGAAAGATAATCTTGACATGGAAACTTGACAGGAGCAGTGCTTCAGAGGACATCATTTGAAAACAGATCTTGGTGGCTCTCTATCCTGCCTGCCACAGCAAGAACCTAAATAAGAGTAGCAAAAGGACAACTCAGTGTGTATAACTGGATTGTATTTTCTAGTTATGCACTTAAGTCACAAAAGGAAGAGAAACTGRTGTCCAAACCTGATACTTGATCTGTGTCACAGTGATCCACACCCACAGCTGCTCAGTGCTGCTGCAGCAGGAGAACTAATACAGTGATACCCAAATCAAATGGCACATCTTTCATCTGCCCTCTCCAAAAATTTTGAATAAGAGCCATGAAAGGAAAGCTGGAGAGCAAGCCATTGCTGAGAAATGCATCTCCCTCGTGGAAATTGCATCTGGCAAAGGCTTGGCCACAGGACCTCAGGAAGGTGACGAGGGGCTGTGTTGGTGAGAACAGAGTGAAATCAGTGATGATGAGAGAAACAGCCTGACTGTTGGAAAAGTGAGGAGCTGGAATCAGTGAAAGGAGAGGRGAGGACATACAATGACCACTGTCTTCAACTCCCTGACTAGTTCAGGTCTGACCATGATAAAACCTGTTACTAAAGTACTGTCCAAAAGCCTCTTGAACACTGACAGGCTTGGGGCATGGACCAAATCTCTGGAAAGCCTGTTCCAGTGTTTARCCACCTCTCAGTAACAAAATGTTTMATGATGATCCATCTAACCTCCTCCAGAGCAGTTTTYAACCATTCCCACAGCCACTGGATCCCAGAGGGAAGAGCGCAGTACCTCACTCTCCACTTCCCCTCCTCAGGAAGCTGTAGAGAGCAAKGAGGTYGCCCCCCAGCCTCCTTTTCTCTGAACAGGACAAACTCAAAGCCCTCAGCAGCTTCTCACAGGACATTCCCTCCTCTGCTTTGTTCTCTCCTCTAGACACATTCAAAGACCTTCACACCCTTCTTAAGCAGCAGGGCCCAGAAGTGCCCACAGTGCTGCAGATGGGGCCACACCAACACTGAGTAGAGCAGGACAATCACCTCTTCTGACCAGCKGGTCCTGCTGTGTTTGAGGCACCACAGARTGGATTTTGTCTTTTTGGCTGTCCAGGCTCACTGCTGACTCACAGTCCACTACCAACCAGCATCTCACTGTCCCCACATCTCAGCTGGGAAAAGAGAGGAGTGCTCAAGCAATTGCACTTAACCTGTGTTTGTGCCATTAGGGAACAAGATTTAAACACAGCACATTATTTATTTGTTTCAATTACTAAAACAGAGATAGATTTTTTTTTTTCTAATTTTCCCTATTATCTTATTCTTCTTGCTTTTTCTTTAGCCATTACTTAGTTCAACTCAAACTTACTGTTAAGTGTACTCCCATCAATGCTGGTCAACAAAGCATTTAAGCACGTGCTTAACTCAAAACAGATAATTATGGGGCATTCAGCAAAACTCACCAGTACACCTCACTTTTTTTCTCTGAAAGGGGCTCTCCATCATTTTAAAAGCTGTATTTCTTTTCAGCATAAAGTACCMCAGCCACAAAAATCAATCCACTCTGCTCCATCGGTGTGCATCTGTCACTCAGCTCCCAGCACAGGGAAAGCAGAGACACACASAGAAAACACTCACCCAGTCCCTTTCCTTTAAGAACAGCCAAGAGTAAAAAGATGCATAATTTAGCAGAACAGTTTTATTTGTGAATCAGGTTATTTTAAATGTCAGCTGAGGTTACGTTCTTGTCTTCAGCTGCTGCTGGGCGTTGCTTCAAAGTCATTCTGAGTCACTGCTCTCCATCTTCATCTGCTGATGGGCCCCCAGGTAGTGATGGAAACATAACTTCCCTTGACATGGATAACCTCCAATAAAGGAGTGCCCTCCCTGTTGACACGCTGATTAGAATGAACGAGGGGAGGAGGAAGGGAAGAGGAAGGTGACTGTAGCTCTTGAGAAGCAAAGACRACGGGCCACATCCTGCTCCCTGACTCTCTGCCATCAGATTCACTGCAAGTAATTTGCAAAACGGCAAGAAACTCATTAGATTGCTGCTAGGGCTATTGATGGAAATGCAAATCTTTACCTACAGGACCTTATTCCACAGCAAATTAACAGCAGGCTGGGGAAAACCAAAAATCTGTATTCTCAGGGCTGGGAGTCTGTCAAAATGAAGTATAATCTCTATTTTTCAAATAGCAGTCCAAAAAAAAAAAAAAGACAAGGTCTAACTTCATTCAGATTTTCTATTAGTTGCATCAACATTGACCTAAAAGAAATTCTTCCATGTTTCCATGAGCCTGAATAAGGTGAAGATCAGAGCCTGAGAGTTCCATAAATTGGCACAATATGAAAGGGCTGTGCTCAGAGAGACACAGTCTGGCTGGCAATTTACAAGACCAAGGGAAGTCTCCTCCAGAGTTAAGTTTTGTTTTGGCTTGACACAAGATTTTACCTGAGTTGTTAATTCTTTCCATTGTCTTCCATGGACTTTGGATAAGGCTCCTTATAGTGAATTCAGCTTTGGCTGCCCAAGGTGATACCTCAAGATATCATCTAGCTGAGAAACCAGGCAGAAGTTTTTCAGAAAAATCCTGATGTAGTTTTCCAAGGGATCCTGCTGAGATGGCAACTGAGCCTTTGCATGGTTCCCAGTAAGGCTACCTGCAACCAGATCACACAGCCAGGGGCTTCAGCTCTCTGAGAAAGAGCATCAACACCCCCCACCTCCATCCCTCCATAGGACCTGCACTCACTGTCACAAGCTCATTTTCCACAGAGAGCCAAACATTGTCATTTACACCAATAAAAAGCTGAATTCAGCACTCTTTCCATAAAACGGATCGTGAACCCTTAACACCACTTGCCTCTCCTTGGAATAATAAATTATGAGGACAAATGGCAGAATCATTATCAGTTTCAATATCCAGTCATAAATAGTCTTGTAAGAACACTCAAATGATGGTGTTTTATTGCATTAGATATCACTTGCCATTAATTACAGCATGAAACTTTTGTACTTTGATGAAAAGCATTTCAGCCAGCTCAGTTATAAATTTAAAACAGTCTTAAAACAAAAGTCAYCCCAAGTTGTGGTGTGGGGATTTTTTTAATCTATAGATCTGAACACCAAATAGCATTTTTGACTTGAAATGACACAAAAGACAGGTTTTATAAAAGCTATTTTATTGCCCACTCATTCAGCTTCAGTGCTTACAGCAAACTAACAGTACTCATGACTGTGTTTTACAATAACATTGTTGGCAGCCAGGTTTCACTGCTGCAGATACTCCATAGTTCATTTGGTTTAGTGAGGCTTTTCTTCCTAATGATCARGAGATGCCGTGAATCAATGTGATCTAGTTTACATTTCTGCCCTGTCTCTTTTGTTTGGATCATTTCTCCCTCCTTCTGCTGCCATAACTCACCATGCAGGACAGAATCACAGCTGGCTGTGGAGCAAGCCTGGCACCACCAGCAGCTGCTGGGTCAGTCCCCAGAAAATCTGGGATACACACAAAATCTCACAGAGAGAGAAAAATCTCACGACTTCAGCCTGAGAGCTAAATTTTCAAGTGGGATCTGTCTTCAGATTTCCAGTTCAGAGGGATTCAGGCTGAAACCGTTTACATTGCTGCTCCATGGCATTGATCACAATTTGCATTCATTTGCAAAAGGGATTAAAGGGATTATCCCAACCCCAATCTGGGCATGGCAACCTTGCAGCCACCACAGCCAAATTCCCCAGAGACCAGGATTCAGAGCCTCTGCTCAGGTGGACAACAGTTTATCTATTATAGCAACACCTCTGAATCCAAGCAACCTCACATGAATGCACAGTCCCAAATCCAGGTGCCCTGCAGGAGTTGTACTGGATCCCAGACATTTCTCAGTAGATGTGGAGAGTACACTTTTTTTCCTTTCCCAATCCTCCATGAGGAATTATGKGTTGCCCAGTATTTAAATTATTCTCAGGAGACCTGGGAGACCAAGGTTTGACTCTTGTCCTACCAAAGGTTCCTGTTTTGGCCAGGAACAGAGGAAAACCACCCAGTTTCTCAGAGGTGTGGTGAGAACCTGCTCAAGCTTAAGAGAGCTAAGCTTAGGAGTCAAAATCCTGTGACAGTCAATGGAGATCAGGTCCCCACAGTGACTTCTTGGCCTTCCCATGCCTAAAATGGTCCCCAAGGAGATTTGCTCTGTGACCTTCATGGAGACAAAGGTGAAGCTGACCAGTCTGCAGCTTTCTTAGGCCATCCTTGCTTGAGGATGACCTCGACATCAGCCTCTTCCCCAGTCACTGGGGACCTTCCATAATCACACCCACCTTTCAGAGATCACATTGAGCCGTCTTGCAATGGCATCAACCAACGTCCTCAGCACCCTTCAACACATCCACCTGGTCCCATGTTTGCCCGTTTTGCTTCGCCAGTCCCTAAACTGATCCTCCCCTATGACAGGTGGCACCTGCTTCTCCTAAATCCTGCTCATAGACACAAAAATGAAGAGGTTTGACAGCAGACCTTGCCAGTAATGACAAAGGCAAAGAGCACCTCAGCTTTCCCCATGCCCTTTGTCACYAGGTTGGCCAACACATTCAGCAGCAAATCAATATGTTCCCATTTTCCCTTTCCTGGTGATTTACTTACAGAAATCCTTATTTCTGCCCTTCACACCCTCACCAATTTCATCTCACTTTTGGCTTTTTGAATTTCATCCATGTTRGAGCATATCTGAGATCTGAGGACAAGTGGCATTGGCCAAGACTCATCAGCTCCTGTAAAAACAGATGTCATTGTTGCAACTTGACTGTTTCTTGAAAGGGTGACCATTTGCTTTTTGACACAAAAGTGAGAAATTGAAGAAAAACAGCCTAACTGCTCATTTAAGGCAGCCTGTTCTTTCCCTTCTGCTTAGCCAGTTAAAACCTCATTTGACAATCTGAGAGTTTAGCTCCCAGTGCTCTTGCTTAAAATATAACAGATGGCCTCTAATAAGTAAATTGAAAAGTGCAAATAAGGTTAAAACAATTTTTCTTTATTGAATATCATTAACTTCAAGGCTGTCCACTTTAAAATGCTAATTAAACCTCACTTCCTTTTGCAGGGTTCTAGTGAAGAAAGATTGCCGTGAGGTAAATTCCTCTTGTTTGTAGAGGACCAGCCCAACAAACTGATAGCAAACTGGGCTATTACATGTCCCAAGATTAAGAAGTAGRATTGGAAGCTTTCCATTATTTGTTCCTTCCTTACTTTTTCCTTCCCACAAACCAAACACAGTCAAGAAGGAAGARGTCAAATGTGAAAACCTGCTCTGTCCACACAGCAAACAGCAGTTTCTCTAAAGGTCACTGTTGGTCCAAACCAGTTTTCACACAGGATTTCTARCACCTTGTTACACCCTAGAGCATGTTGTGCTGCAGGTGTGGGGCTCTGTATTCCTGGCACCAGGCACAGAGTACAAGAGGTCCCTAAGCACCTCGCCCCCACYTCGCTCCTAATTTCTGGTGCAAATTTATTCCCAATCAGTATGTGTCACTTGCTCATGTGCCAACACTGTTCTTTGGCTTGAAGAGCTTTCTTYACCCCCAACCTGAAGGATTTTTACTGAATAACCCAATAAATAAGTTTTACTGAATAACCCAACCTCTTCGTGCTTCTGGCAAAGCAAGTTAAACTTTCAGCCTGCTCTCCTAGGACAGCCCTTCCCCTGATTAAGGTACCAGCCCCTCCTTCACCTGTTCCAGTTTGAATTCCTCTTTCTTCAGCACAAGACAGCAGGTCTGGCAGGGTCTTACCAAAGTTCTGCATGAGGCAATGCTCCATCTCAACTGGAAAGGTGAAGACCACGATAACATTCACCTTCTTTGTGGCCAGGTCATGCTCACAGTTCTTAGGCATCATGTAAAAAATATGTTTTTTACCTTTCACCTCCTTTACTCCTGCTGAAGSTTGAACTCTAGTCTAAGGCAGATCCAGGAGGGACCATGACTCAGCCCCCAAAGAGAGCCAGCAGGTGCAAAGCAGACAACTTTYTGGACAACAGCCTCAGAACAACAGCCTATCACCGTGAGCAGGGAGCTCTGGGTGCTCCCCCTGCCTGGAGGGTTTGACCCCAGGTGCCAGTTTGCAGACCATCTTTGGTAGGCTGCAGGAACCTCAGGGAGGGAGAAGTTTCCATGTCTGCTGTAAACCTGAGCTGCTGTACATTAAAAAGTCAGGATGCATCAGGCCAGAAAAAAGGAGCCTCTGAGTGCCTGGCTCTCCTCACCAAGAATTCCTGAGTCCAGATGAATTCTCCCTCCCCATCTAAACATGGTTCTCAGTCATCTGAGCAAGTTAATTTACTTTGTCAATTAAAGATTCAGAGTATAAATTACAAAATGAAGAACTTGATACAAATTGCCTGTCCAGTCTCACCTCAGTGATTTCTCATCCAGACAATCTGACTGAACATTAGCATCCCTCACTTCAAACCACTCATGCTATAGATAATCCAACACTGCCGTCCAGCAAACCTGGGTTACAAAAAAGTTTCTGGGCCAACAGGGAAGAGAAAAGAGCCTTTTAATATTTACTCTGGTCTTTAGGGGAAGTCCTTTGTCCCACAGAGGCTCATCTTTCTTTCTGTGGAAGCCCATGAACGAGGAGGGTTGACARCAGGCAGGGGCAATTGTAGCAACCCTTGTTTAACCAGCCCATTTATAAATCATGGCAAAACCACA
The DNA here is from genome assembly GCA_014549065.1 of Cardinalis cardinalis. Taxonomy (NCBI): domain Eukaryota; kingdom Metazoa; phylum Chordata; class Aves; order Passeriformes; family Cardinalidae; genus Cardinalis; species Cardinalis cardinalis. The sequence continues at coordinate 1,073,399 of JACDOX010000103.1, forward strand.
CACACCAAAAAAAAAAAATCTGTATTCACTGGACAAACAGCAAAATKAGTCTGTGCTGAAAGGTTTTTGGGAAAGTCTGCCAAATACAGAATCCCAGAATGGTTTGGGTAAGAAGGGACCTTAAGATCATATAGTTCCAATCCCTTTGTCATGGGCAGGGACACCTTCCACAAATGAAAAACAACAGCTGTATTTTCTCAGCCAAGAATCACTCTGGGGAAAATAAAATACTTTCACAGCAAGGCAGAGATTGAAATGAAGTTTATTTGCTTATTCATTCAGTTGAACTCTCTGACTAAATCACATATTGGATTAGCTGCATTCAATGTCTTCTCTTTCCTCTGCTTGGATAGGTGTTCCTTCTAAGGGACAAAAATTGCAGGGACCCAAATAATTTAACTGAGAAATGGAAATTGGAAAAACACATTGTTGCCTTTTGACAACATCTTTCTTGATCAAAAGGGTGTTTCTGCTCTGTGCAACTGTCCTCAAGCAGGGCAGTAACCCAGCAAAGAAATTATTCCAGGAGTGACAGGGGAATGTCCCACACTAACCTAACAAGCTGTGACAGCCATGTGAAGAGATGCTCCCAGGTGGCATAAACTGTGATATCAAAGTTGTTACACAGCATGGCTTGGATGACTTTTTAAGGAGAATTCCATCTTCCAAAACACCAGTATTTACCAGACCTGGAAGAGAGCTGAGGTTTCAGGAGGGTGGTGCATACATGTCAATCAGAGGAAATGGTGTCCTCCAACAGCAAGTGGAGCAGACCTTTGTTTTCCTCTGTTTTCCTGTGCAAAGCTTGTCTCAGTCTTAAGGGAGCTGCCTTTCACTGAACCAGGGTTCTGAGCTTGCAGGCATAACACAAATGCCTGGGAGAGTCCAGCTTGAAGGGATAAACACAAGCAAGGGCATGCAAATAAAGGACAAAAAGCAAGAATGTGAGTACCAAAGCTCTCAAACTGTGTCTGCTGGGTACCTCCATGCAGGTGTGTCTGAGAGGAGTTGGAGAGGTCAGTCTCATGGGTTTGACAGTGAAGACAGAGCAGTCGTGGAATAAGAGAGCTTTCCAGCTGTAGAGTGGTAAATGGGGACAAATCTCATCTCCAAAACTGAGACAAGCTTTCAATCAAGTCTYCAGGAGTTTTGGCACAAAAGAAATCAGCTTTTTCTGTCCTCTTCTCCACACCACTGCCTTTCTACTCAGTAGGGAGAAACTGCTCACTCAAGAGACAAATCACCTGATCTGTTGTAGACATCTGCCACAAGTTAAGATCAACAACAGCCAGAAACTTCTCTCCCTCGTGGTCCTCTCCTTTGATTGCTAAAGGAGCCCAGATGACAGCAGACAGAGATGTCTACACTGGTCAGATGAATCCCACACCTGAATACCAGACTCCTGTTTGGCTGATGAGATGCTAAAAGAGGAACGACAAGCAGATGGATTCATTACAGAGTACTCTGCTATCATAYACCAAATAAAAGCATCTTAAGAATGTGTCACAAATACCTGTCATCTAAAGATATTAGAGAAAAAACATCTCACACAATTAATGATATCCCCAAAGCAGTCAGGCATGAACAGCATGCCTTTTGGGCTACTGGGCAGGCTGACACATCAGTGGATGARGTRACTGTCCTGGATTGCCAAGCAAATTGTATTCTATTTGCCATCTGCATGGCAGCTGTCTTCTGTTCAGTGGGCAGTTTTCCTTATCTCTTCCACACCCAATCCTCCCTCTGGGGGGACATCTGCTGATAASAGGCTRTTGAGTGTCACTGCTGTTGCTGGCTGATAAGAACTACAGCATCCCACTGGGAGATGTTCTGCCCAGAGGGAGGAGCCAAGCATTCCTACCYGGATATAATCTTGAGTTTCTGGAACCAAYGCAGCTTCTCCACTGGATTTCCCAGAGGAAMAGCAGCTGCTTCTTCCACTGGATCTTCAGAGGAAGACTACACCCTTTTCTACAGGATCCCTGCTCCAACAGAGCCACCCCTGACACTSCAGGAGGGCTGAGCCACAGTTCCAATGGGACTGTTACCAACACCCTGACCCACAGGGTGTCAGGTTGGGTTCTGACTCTGTCAGYGTTGTTCTAGTGTACTGCATTGTTTATTATATCTTTTTATTTTCTTCCCTGATAAAAAAAMCTGCTATTCCTGCTCCCACATTTTTGCCTGAGAGCCCCTTAACTTAAAATTTATAGCAATTCGAAGGGAGGGAGTTTACATTTTCCATTTCAGGGGAGGCTCCTGCCTTCCTTAGCAGACTCCTGTCTTTCCAAACTGAGATGGTGATTCAGTGAAAGACTGGAATCAGAGATTGTAGCAGTATCCATAGGCAGTGATAGCTGCTCCTGCACCCTTTCCTCTGAATATGTGCTTCAAGAACACTGAAGCAAGTCGCTGAGTTCCCACAGTGGTTGAGACATTCCCAGAAGTCTGGGATCACCACAAAAACATTGTTCTGTTTGTCAAGGCCAGCTTTTAGAAGAAGCAGAGAAGCAGAAGAACGAGAAAAGCAAAATTACTCTTGGGGCTGGATTTCAACAAAGTGTCACATAAGCATCCCTCAGAAGTGGAAACAGCCAACAGGGTAAATCATCTACAAGAAAAGATAGTTATCTGCAGCAAAAAAGGAAAAAACTGGTTCTAGGAGGAAGAATAATCTAAAAATATTACATTCTAGCAATGTAAGCTGTGATGGCTGAAAGCTAAATCACATGAACTGACCAACCAGAGGCTTGATCCAGACTGCAAAGTATGGAAGGTGAGCAGGGGTTACCCAAAGAATTCATTCAGACTTCTTTGCCTTGCACATCACAAAGTGCTTTTGACCTGCACAAAATAAGCTTAAAGTAATAAAGAGGTAAGATGCTTCGGTGCAGACATGATTTTGTACCCAGTTTGCACAGGAGTATAAAATTTCAAGCCACATGGAATCAGGACTAGAGTCACCTTCAGAGAAGCTTGTTAAGGAAATGCTCCTCACAGAACAGTGGTGCCCTGGTATCAGATGAGTGAAYGTTCTGCCTATTTTCCTTTGCCATTTGTTTGGCCATTTCAATTTGCATTGAAATGCAAATTTAACATGAGGGTCAAGATTTCACCAAAACCAAAATCAGAGAGTTTACATGAAAAATCATTGGCCGAGGAGAAGAAAAATCCAAATTAGTCCCTTTCACCTAAAGAGGAGATTCTAAACTGGCCTGGCACTGATGACAACACCAAGACCAGACAGTGTACCACTTCAAAATGTTGATCCTTTTTCCCCTCAGCCCCTAACCTGCATGCAGGAGTCTGGGGATCAAGGTAATAGAAATGAGGATGAAACAAATTATTTGTTCAAAGTCCTGCTTTGGCTTTTTGTGGCTTCACTGCACTGCTCTGTGATCTGTGGTGGTAGCTCAACTCCAAAGGAAAAGCAAGCTGCAAAACAAAAAGGTCCCCCCGGGATCATACACAGCAGTATTCAGCTCAATTACTTATTAAAGCACCGACACAGCATAGATTTTTTTTCAGTACATTACTTATTCAAGCAGGGCTCCAACTCTCTCAGACTGATCCCTTAAGAAAAAGCAAACATCTTTCCCTGTTTGTTTCCAGCTGCATCACAAAAGACTTTAAAGACTYGAGGCTGCAAAGGAAACTGTTTGTCTTTGGGTTGTTGTACAGCAAGAGCTCGTGGGTGAATCCAGTGAAGCTGATTGACTGCTGAGAGCACAGGGCCATTGAGCTGGGAAAGGTGCTTGGATTTTTCCAGGTAACTCCATGACCCACCTCCAACCTAGAGCAGATTTACCTGTGTGGGACAGGAGCTGCAGGCAAGACAGCAGGGAACAATCTCTTTGTGGCAATCAAGGGTTTGAGTTTTTTTACAGGAGGTGAGATCAATTTTCCATCAAGTTATTGTAGATTGGGAATAGTTCATCAGATATTTAAACACAGAAGCTGAACTTTCATCTAGGTAAGATGRGCATGCTGCGTTGCTCACCTTGAAGAACAGCCAGGTCCCCTGTGGAGGAGGGAGGGAATCAACCTCCATCAAATATTTAGAGGTAGAAGCTGTTGCCTTGCCTTTAGATTTCTCTTAGCTAAGCTGTTAAGTTGTAGAATCACTGAGGTTGGAAAACAGCTCCAAGATCATCGAGTCCAGCTAATACCACAACACCACCTCTGCTCCAGACAGCCAGAGCACCAGAAGGTAGAGAAGCTGGCAAAAAGCCCACGTGGTTTTGGAAACCAAAGGGCAGCAGATCCTTCCATCACTTTGTGAAAGGGATGTGAGAGTAAGAACGTGTGTTTCCTTGGTGAGCTATTGTGCTTTCCTAGAAGGACAAAAATAAAAGAGTAGTAGAAGTCTTACAGCAGAATTTCTTCAAAGGACCTTTCAAGGGGGAGATTTATTGAGTCTTATTCTATCAGACACTAGTCAGTGAACATGTGCAGCTTGGGTGAGCTGGAAAAAAAAAGAGCTTGTCTATAAATTCTTATACTCCAGACAGTGTTCCTCAGAGGCCAGCCCTAATAAACCCATCATCACAGCAATACCATAATTCAGTGGTGGCTCACTCTTCAGAGCCCTGCATCTTTTCTCAGGGACTCCTGCAGCAAACACACCAGGTATCAGCTGCCCTGAGGACACAGTGCTTTAGTGCTAACATGGGACATGTCAGAGAGCTCCAGCYCAGCCCAAGAGACAAGGAAGAGTCTCTTATCCCTATCCAGAGAAGAGCTCAGGCCCAGAAAGTAGTTAAATCATCCAGACAATATCCTACTAGGACCACAAAATACTTTCCTAGGAGCCAAGATATTAACTAAAAATGTTCTACAATGTGCTATGAGCTGGGAAATGTGAGCTTTAATCTTCCCCAGCTGAGYAAGAAACTGATCTTGAGCCTCCCATTTCACAAGCAAATAAAGCCAGAAAGCTACAAGAGACAATCATCTCACCCTGACAAAACGAATGAGCTCAAGAAATTGTCACCAAAACTGCACAAAGCTGAAAGATGTAGAGAAGGCAGAGCTACTGAATGCCTTTCTTTCATCAGTCCTCACCAACAAGACCAGACCTCAGGAATCTCTGACCCAGGAGAGCAGGGTAAATGAATGTCAGAGGGAAGACCTTCCTTTGGTCATCAAGGGTATGGAGAATCTCTCTTACAAGGAAAGGGTGAGGAGCTGGGGCTGTTCAGCCTTGACACAGACCAGGCTTTCCTCCTGGCTCTCCTCAGTGGCACCCAGCAATGGGACAAGAGGAATGGGCAGAAACTGTCCAGAAAGTTCCACCAGAGACGCCCAGGAAGTTCCACCTGAACATGAGGAAGAACCTCTTTACTGGGCAGTGACCAAGCRCTGKATCAGATCGCTCAGRGAGGGTGCAGAGTCTCCCTCATGAGATATTCCAGAACCATCTGGACACAATCCTGTGCTGTGTGCCTTGGGTTAACTCTCTTGGAGCAGGGAGGTGGGACCAGATGACCCCTGTGGCCCCTTCCAACCTGACCCATTCTGTGGTTCTGTGACCTCTCCAAACCCCTTCCCTTTGTGGTTAACTTTGACATCAAACCAACCAGTAACCTTGCAGAACTTCAGGCTAATGATGATGGTAATGCTGCTTAAACTAGCAGGTATGGYAGAACTTGCATTAATTAATCCTTCTGCATTTCTCTACAGCCTTGCTCAATGACAAAGCAACTGCTGACAGTGGAGGCCTGCAAGAAGTATTATATGCTTTAGCACTGTACCTTAGGACCCAGAATAATAAGCACATAAAAGAGATAGATGTGTATTTCTAATGCCACCTTTTAAAGCAATTGCTTAAAAGAATCCTGCTTTAGCAACTAGGAAATGTAATTCTTGACCTTCCTGAGTAATCATGCTAATATCAGGAGAAGTTGTAATTATTCAGTCAGGAAGAAAAGAAGGTACTGTTTGTACTCAAAAGTGGAGCACTTAAATATAAAAGAGAGACTAAAGGAGGAAAGTGAGTATTCCCTGGCCACTCCAGAGGTGAGTCATAGCAAGGGGGTCCCACTCTCAACAGGATGTGGCAGGGATAGGGAGAGTGCTCCTGTGCCCCCAAAATGTGAATATGAATTTGAGTCATGCAGCTCCAGCAGGGCACAATCCAGCTCTCAGTCAACAAAGAGATTCTCTACTCTCTGCAATTCCCTGGCTTATTCCCAGGACACATTACAGCTTCTGGAGGAAGGGAAGAGAGGCTTCAGTCACTTTCATTAAACAATCTGCTTTATTCCCATGAGAAATTTTATCCTAAGGGAAAGATRCCAGCTCCACAGAACGCAGTAAAGTGTTCCCACTTGCACAGGGATGTTCATTCAAATTCTGCAACTTCCACACCTCTTTGCAGAATGATCTCCTGGCTCATATTTTCTAMGATTTTCTCAGCTAAAGGCTACTTAATCTGGACTAAAACACTTGAAGTGAAACAGTAGCAACAGAGCAAGACAATCAAGCTGTTCTATTCAAGATATCCAAGAAAGAAAGGGGATATAGGGACTGTAAGAAAAAAAATCATCTTCCTGCCCTGTTGAAAGCAGAGCATGACACAGAATTTCACAGCCATGACAAGGAGGAGGAGGAAGAAAGAGAGTAACCCCAAGCTGGTGTGTAGAGGGACTGACTCTGCTTTCTAAAGCAGAAAGGAGGTGTATGAAACTTCCCATGTTTGGTCTCTTATTTTCTTTTTTAYAAAACTGATGTCAAGTAAAACATTGCGCAGTGGTATCTGTATCACAGATAGATCTCTGTGCTTTCCACAATCTATAAACCCCTGCCATATCATGCTTTATCACACAACAGGCTTTCCATAGTATCATGTGACAAGAATTTCCCTTCTCAGAGGATCCCAGGGAGTCTTTAAAGACTTTAATCAGCCTCCTCCATATATTAAAGAAAGATGGGATTAAGTCAGTGTGCTTATGCTTTCTGCATAGGCAAAGATATAAACATCTCCAAGTTACAGATGAAGAGAAAGATAGTCTCAAAWCATTTAAGCAAGAGAAATTGAGGAATTGAGACACTTTGCTAGACARGTATGCAGAGGCTGGCATGCCAAACACATGGAATCAAAGCTGACAGAGATGGGTAGAGTGACTCACATACACAAGGAACTTGACTTTGTCACCCAGCTCTTCTGAAACAGCAAGCACAGTCTGAAAAGTACCTAAGAAAAATCGAGGCCACAAACACACAGAGCAATAGGATGCTTTTTAAATCAGGTTTTCAATCACAATGTAATTTTTTCCCCACCAACACATTMAAACACAGACATTTAAAAATTATTTGTCTACAAAGGGGAACGAAATGATTTAAACAGCTCCAGTAAATTCTGAGCAAATCTCTTCTGATCTTCTCCTTGGGAGTCTGCTCAGACAACATATAAATTTTATTTGCTTCTATTTCACAAGACAAGAAGAGGCTGGGTTGTAGATAACCTTSTGTTCAAGCTCAGCATATCTTTTCAGAAGTGGACGATAGAGCTAAAAAGGAAAAAGAAATAAATGTCTCATTGAAAAATTAGATTTTTAAATTACACTGCAGTTWAAAAGCATTTCAGACATGAAAAATGCAGCATCTTCACAGGTACCTGAAGGTTTGGGCTGGTTTTTCCCCAATTTGGTCATGAAAGTGCTGCAGAGTTTTCCCTCTTTAAATGTCACAGTCCTTTTTACCATTGCCTTTACAGCTTWATTTTATGACATGCACAGGTTGTTCTTATTGTGACTGGCTTCTTGCTATAAGCAGAAGCCATTACTTCCAGCAGAAGCAGCTCAGCTAAAGTCACCTCTCCCAGTGTGACGTGCCCCCTCAGTGATAGCTGTGCTAATCACCCAGGCAGAACTCCTGTCCTTGCCTCCCTGCACTGCCCCAGGATGGATCACTGCCTCTGTYCCCTCCTCCTCTGCCTCACTAATCACCCCACTGCACCCTCCAGCACAGTCAGCTGGGTCCTCCTTGGCCAAAGTGCTGACCAGGCCTTCTAAAATGCACCTCACACTCCCTGTCAGACTCCTGTACCTGTCTGAGCTGTCCTCTAATGCACATCTCTCACAGCCACATCCTTTCCCATCCACAGGCTGCTCCATGGCCATGTTCCYTGCTCCCCAAGCCCACAGGGACAAATGCAGACCCAGCTTTTATCCACAGCTGCACCAAGTATCTGAGTAGCTTGTTTCTATTCTCCTAGCTAGAATTTTCCAGGAGTTTTTTAGGTACAGTATTGTTACAACCATAAAAAGAAGAATCAAGACTCAAATGTGCTCAAAACCCCAGACTCAGACACATCCTGCATTTTCAGATATGGGTGAGATCCACGACATGAGAAACCCTGAATAAATCTCTGCTCTGGCTCCAACCAAAAACTGTRCTTCATCTAGATCTTGGAGATGCAGCTTTCTCCTCCTTATCTCCTCCCTTATCTGTCCCTCTAATAAAACCAGCACTGTGACAAGCCACACCAGGACAGCTTTGCACATTTGCTAGCTCCAGCACAAAGAAGGGAATGCCATGAGCAGGGTCTGGTACAGRCTTRAGCAGTCCCTAGGAGGATGCCATARGGTCAGATCCCTGCCACAGTGAATCCTAGAGGCTGCCAGTCTGCTCTACAAGCCCTCTGCACTGACTCATAATCAGGGCAGCCTTGCTCCTGGCTCCAGGTTCAGAGAGGTTATAGAGCCATAATGAATCACAGCCAGCAAACTGAATTACTGCTCTCATCAGTAAGAGAGATCTAGCATTTCAATGTGGTTTATCCTTTTCAGCCAACAACAGTGTGTGTGCAAGTATGAAAAATTCAGGAGGAAAATGTTTCAGGGTAAACTATGGGGATGTAGTAGGAAACCAGCTTCTCCCTGGGCAGGTCTCCACACAGTCCTGCAGTAGCCTCAGTGTCTGTAACAGCCACACYTTCCCAGATTAAAAAAACAGAAATCACAAGTTTTCTCATCTAGGAAACAGAAAATGGTGAGTTTTTGTTTTCTTTCAACTGATGGCAAAATACCCAGTTTTTATGTTTCCCTTCTGCTGAATGAYAGTTTAAGATAGACCAGTGAAAACTGGATTTATATCTTCATTCCCATTTCCACCTTCCACAACAGCAGGTGGAAGTGACTTAATGGACACATTCTGCAGATGGATCTAGTTTTGACCAACTCCTTCCTTTTTACAAAGCAGATGTTATAAAAATTAAAGTTTCATTTCTACATTTCTATAACAGATYAAGTATAAGAAGGGGTAGAAGAGAAGGAACATCCACAGCAAGTGGAAAGAGACTTTCTTTGTTAGCTAAGACATCAGAAAATGGTTTTTAAAGCCATCTCACAGTGACTGAGTCTTACAAGGTCTTCCACTGATTAAAGCAGAGAATTCTACTCACTCCTGCCTCTGCAACAGACCCATTCAGTGAACCCCAGGTCAGGCATTTAACATGTGTGTGCCCCAGCTCCTCTTCTCCACAGGACAGTGATACTGAGATCCTGGAGGTTTATGCAGATTCATGGCATTAGAAAATAAAATGCACCACTGTTTTGAAATGTCACATTACTCAGCATGGTATTTTTAACTAACTACATGAGGGCCTGGAGGGCTCAGAGAAGTACACATATATATTCTTCTCATGTTCCAAAAGAACATGAAAATATTGCTCCCATTTCTGGTAAATATGTACATCAGAGTAAACAAAACATTGAGCAGGCAACTATGGCTATACTGGGAGTATCAGCATTTYGAATAAAACCAGCTCCTCTATTCACTGAAGCATCTGTAATGGAGACTGGCTATTTCTTACTTCACTCTTCTGTAAATTTGATAAGTGCTAAGTGCTTCTCAGCAAAGATTCAGCACAGCAAAGCTGCGTTGGTAAGTGAGCTCAGGCACTGAGAAAGGCTCCATATTATTTGCCCATCAGTATTTTTACAAGATACACACATTCACCAGAAGGCTGGGAGGTATTATTGTTAATACATCACTCTAAATTAAAATGTGTCAAAATAAATGAACAAGCACATTTACTGACACAGTTTCTTTTCCTGTTTATTGGACTTAAGCACTTAGTTTGCTAATTGAGAAAATTCAGGCATTTGCAATAAGCTTCTCAGCCATTAGTGTAAATGAATCCTGCATTATGGACCATACGAAAAAAAATTGCAAACAAATAGCCAAGAATATTTCCTGTACTCACTCTATTCCTGCTCTTTGGGGTAAAAAGCTGTGCAGTTCAGAGGGATAAGCAAAGCCTTAAATTCCTCCTCCTCAGGGAATTGGGCTGTAATACCACCAGTACATCATAGCTGATAAGTGCAGCAGTACCACAGGCTTTGCACAAGCAGTATTTTTCATGCCAGCTGAGGTTTGGGGCTGGAGCAGTGCAGCTCCCATGAAACACAGAGAAGAAAATCCCAACAGCACCAGCCCAGAGCATGGCCTGAGTGTGCACCCAGGTGTGYCTGTGGAAGGTGATTCTCCACTTCTGTAATGACTGAAGTGCCTCCACAGCACCTTGGGCAACTCCTCCTGTGCAGTTCTGGGAGTCTCTTTCCTGAGGCAATTATAGAGATGTATTCTTATAATTGAGGTCCAAAGGGAATAAAGGATTCTCAATAATGCATAAAAACCCAAGGACATAAATTCCYTCTCTGCCATAGCCTCAAACCTAATCTATCAAACCATGATATTTAATAAAAGTAATTACATGTATCACAACACAAACCTTATTATTGTCCATAATTTAATTGTCCTTGCTTAATTATGGCCCTTTCTCCAGCTTATCTTTATAGCCTACTTCACAATGCTGACAGTACTCTGRCTGTTTCATTTACAAACCCTAAACTTCTCTCCTGGGACAATCTGGTCACATTCTGACAGTCCCACAACTAAAGAAAATGCTAATGATTAATAATACATTATAACAGGAAATAATTTAACTAGCCCTCTCTGAAAAATGCATTGGTACAATGCTACCTTGTTCTCTAGAACAAATCAAATGTTTCATCCTGTAACTACATCTCACCACATTACCAGCCTTTGTACTCAACTGGGCTTTTACTGTTTAGATTGTCCCTGCCACMTTCTAAGAGCAAAAGCAGCTACAAATTATTACTACAAGTGACAATCCACATGGATCCTCCTGTCTCCTGCAATGCTCTGTTAGCCAATCACTGGAGCAATTCAAAATTTACAAATCACAAAGATGATGCTGGTGATTATCTAATTTTAATCTACCCAAGTACATTTAATCTACCCTGAATAGATTAAAATTAATCAGTCTTTCACAAACACTTGCTACTTTTGAAATGTTCCTTTTTTTTAAACCAAAGTCAAATTAGCCATAGAGATTTGCTTAAGAAATCAAGGGTTCTTTTATTTTTCAAATCATAGCAGTTGTTCACTATTCTTAACAGAGAAAGAATACTCAAAAAGCAGAAACAATAAAACAGTGTTCTGAAATACTCTGAAGACTTCTCCAAGGAGCCACACCTGAAACAATTACATTCTTTACTTCAGATATCCATTCTGCAAGCCCATCTTAATCAGTTTAAAAAATTATTGGCTACACAAATCACCTTAATCAAACTTCTATCAATACCTATTATATTTTTGTGGTTGTATTATTATTACCTACTTTGCACTAAACAACCAACCTAAACCAATTCTAGAAAACAACCTCCCCCCTCCAAAATCTAACTCAACAAAATACAATTATTTTAAATCAATAAATAGGTCATTATAACCTTCCTGGGYAATAGGGTCATTTCTATAAATCCACCCACTTACAAGGCAATTCACCAAAGTCAAGAAAACCTGTTAGGTTTACATTTTCCCTTCCTGAATTTTTGCAAGATTAATACATCTCAGCAGAGTCAATAATGCAATCAAAAATCACACATCCAGAGGTAGTGAGCTGCTCTGTGCCTTCTCCCTGCAAAAMCCCACAGGACAATATCACAACCAATCTGGCCCTCTGTCACACAGCTTGTATAAACACAAGTGACCAACTCCCAGACAATCATGTTCCCTCTCATGTTTTATTTTTGCTTAATTAACCAACTAGCCAACCATCCCTGTTTTAATAGATTACTAAAATAGATCTGAATTCTAATGCTAAAATAACACATTATTTCTGTCTGTTAACATCTATTTATTGCTCTAGAATCTCCTGGTTATTTTTGTCATGCTTCATGGTTCTGATTAATCTTTTTCCTCAGGGAAGAGAGGAGGCCCCAAAGAGGTGAAATTACTCTTTARTTTTTGCAATGCTGAAAAAAAAGGAATAAGGATTAATCAGATTAACCCACAGATGACTGACTTGAGCTAGTCTGGTTGAGTGAGTGACCAAGGACAATCACCACAGTGGTTCCCACCAGAACACCTCATGACCCATTTGGGTATTGACAGAATTAGAAACAAGCTCAGATTAATACCCTTATCCTACAAAAATACTGGGAAATCGGGTTCAGCTAAGAGACTTGGGGTCATACCCACAGAGAGGGATTCATCTCTTTGAAATGGTCTCTTCAAGGCACCATGGTCTGCTGCAGGACAAAGTCACATTGTTGCCAGGCAAGTTGGAACTTTTGAGACTTCAGTTTCCACTAACTACTGATTCATGGCCCACCACAAGCCCTGTGTTCCCCATCTCGTGACTTTATTCTATTTTACCTGCCCATCAGTTTAATTGAACCAGAAGAGCTGCTTTGTGTGCCCTGCCCTTGCTTTTTAAAATCACATTCATTATCACAAATGATCCCTCAGAAATCAAAGAGAAGCTTTTTGCATTTTTGGTTCCWGGAAACCCCTGCTGTGGGCATAGGCCTTGGCAAGGAAGGAGAAGCTACATCAAACTGCCCCATCTGACCTCTGTCTATAGGAGGTTTTCCTCTCTCCAATGATCTAACACATTGTCTCCAACCTATACCAGGAAGAAAGGATGAAACCAGAGCAGATTGCTGTGTTATGACCTGTTTTTTCTCCACCCTGCCAAGATCTAGCTGTAGCTGTCCAAAAAATGTAAAGAAGTGGTTGGGGGAATTTCACATTGGTGAGCCAGACTCTTTCAGAAGAGCTCCTCAGCAAGACAGGACTTAACCTCAGGATGACTTTGAAGTTTATAAAAAGAACTATCATTTAAGTGAAAGGCTCTAACCTCAACAGAATGAAATTGGATGGACAGGGAGATGCAGCTCTGTATGAAACAGAATCAAACTGACTCATTGCATTATGAATTTTTGCTGCAGTGTTCATGCTAGCACACTGTATTACTGACAGGCCCTCTGGCTTTCTGCAGTTTCACAGCCATGAAACTAGCCAGGGAATCCACCATCAACTGCAAAATTATAAGGCAGGAAGAAAAAAGGAAATGGTGTGGAATATGTAATTGCAAGAAGCTGATTTTAGTGGAATGAAGCTGGAAAGCTAAGCTAAAGAGCAGGAATGGTKACTCCTTCCCATGCTGTTTGGCCACTGCCTCCCTGTCACTCATTCTTATCTACTGGGGCAACAATTCWCTACTGTACATCATTTAAAACCAATGAAAGAGATGTGCAAGGAGRGCCAGGTCTAACCACGTGGAAAAGGAAAGTATTGAGAAGGAGATAATTAACTCTTGTAGCTTCCAGGCCATTTTATGCAGAGAGCAAAGCAGAAAGAGGGAGCTGAATTCCCCGGAGGTCTCTGCAGTCAGGTTTGCTTGGCCCCTGCAGGGGTACAAGGTGCTTGCAAGGCCCCTGTGAGTGACAGCTGTATTCTCTGCCCTTGAGTTTTACAGCTGAAGCAGCACCAGGGGTCAGAAGCAGGTCTCWGAGCAGTCCCCACCTGCAGCCCAGCTTTTCAGCACACAGCATTTTGGGGAGGAGCAGGGCAGCGACGTGAGGTTGAATCAGACACCAGGGAGCTGCTCCTGTGCTGTGCTCCCCACGGAGAGCTCCAGCTGCAGCACACGTGGCACAGGCCACTGCTGTTAATTATTTTATCTTTTAAAATGAGGGGGGAAGGTTGAGTAAATGAGATCAGATCAATCAAGTTTAAATTATTCAATGTCTTAATATTTCTGAAGGGGACTTCTATTCGATTACTAAGCTCCTCCATCTCAGTTAATAATTAAATAATATGCTGGCAGGCACAATGCAGCATGATCATTTCTATTATTACTCATGGTGATATCTGGTGCTCCTCTACACATGTAGCTGGGAGTTAGTAGTTTTGGCAGATCATTAATTTCCCAGTTTAAATAAAAGCTTTAAAACCTTGTTGCCTGTAGTTAGGCCACTTCCAAATCTCATAAATGGTGGAGTGTGTAAGGCTGTGCTAATGTAAAAGAAGCTTTTGCTCAGCTGAAGACCTTGGTGAGATTCACCTTTGTTATTTAAACATGTGTTCTCCAGGAATCTTGCTATATTGTATTGTTTATTTATTAGTGTGCATTGTATTTGAAAAGCTGTTGTAAACTAAAGCCTTTGGCTGGGTGTGAGACRTGCAGGGCTGCACTGGAGAGCCTGAGACAATGATTCCTTCCTTGGTTTTACAAGGGCTGGAATCACATAGTTACCAGCAATGACTCTCCCCTCTGCTTTGTCTACGTGGGCCATAAAGCACAAGCCTCACCTTCAGACGTGCCAGAACTCACAGGATGGGCACAGGACCAAAGAGCTGTGCCTACTGAATCCTCCCAGCTGCCATGGTTTCACAGGAGCTACCAGTGATTATGTACAATTGCTGAGCACTGTTTACAGACAGGAAGGGTTTTTGGAGATGTTTTCCAAGAAGCCAGACAGCACAATCACCACCCTTTTGTCCATGCTGCTTGCTGCAAGTAAGTCCACATTATTTTTTCAAGATTAACAGTTACAACCTGACTGACCTGTATTCAAATTCAATCTATTTTATAACYTATTCTGTCCCTTAAGGAAGATACTTTGCTCTCTGATCACACCTTGTTAGGCAAATGAATTCACACAGACCTGGATGGTGGGATCAGATTATTGCACCATTACAACACCAAATACCTCTCAAAATCAAATCTGTCTCTACAACAAGAGTAAGAACTGTGTACCAAGAGTTTCCTAAATTAATTTATTTTACCAGAAGAATTAGCAAACCACTACATTTTGAAACAGACAGGAAATGAAAAGAAAAATGGTATTCCCAAACTTGCTCACCTCCTCAGCCCCTGGGGTGGGTGTAACAGCCAGTCTGGGTTCTGGTGCTAATTTCACAACATCAGCCAAGGGCACATTCCTCTCAGCTACAAGTCCTGCAATGAGAATCACAATCCTGATCAATGCAAAAAAACACCATGAGGGATGTGCCTTGACTCCCTGGCAAATTAATACATTATATTGATCTTCCCTGGTCAGGTCAGCATTCAGGATTGAAGGATAAATGGCAGAAGATCTTACATTCCTATGAGCTAGCCTGGGAAGTGGGGACTCTGTGATTGAGTTTTTGCCAATCACTCAATTCATACCCTGGGGAACAGGTAAGCAGCAGAAATGCTACTCAACAATATCAGTAATTATTTATGGTTACAACAGTACAGTAAACAGCAGTRAAAATAGGTGGAAGCAAGGGATTCAAGGACAAAATGTGACTAAACATAAAAATGAAGAGAAATGAAAACACTTTCAAGAAAATATGCTACAAATTATTAATTATATTTATATGTAAGGAAGCAGAATAATAGGGGAATTCTGCCACGACAGCATTTTGCTTTGTGAGCAAATCACAGCATTTCAGGAGCTCCCTGCACACCTGCTAAGAACCCCAGGCTAACTGTGAAACACCCCAGATGCACATTGCAGCATTATTAAAGAGCCATTTCCATCAGTATTTCATTTATATTAGCAAGTCCCCACTTTTCCTCMATTCCTTTGCCTGGCCAAGAGTGAGGCAGCTGAAAGCATCAATCAAAAATGCCATTTAGGAACACACACAGCAAACCCCCTGGGGCTTGGCTGGCAGAGGATGTGAGCCCAGGAGTCCCTCCATCAGCACAGCAGCCGAAACCCTCGCTCACACGCTCTGTCAGCCAAGCCTCCACAGCTCAGATGCCAGGCTGGCAGAGGGAATACACATCTCACACACACAAAATATCGGCACAAACTTTAATGGTGGCTCCACATTTCACGTGCATTCAAGGAGAAGAAATCTGCCTGCAGCATTAAGGTGCTGGGAGGCTTCTGAAGCAGAAGGCAAAGTTTGAGTATAAAGAAAAACAATTCGGAAATTCGACCCACAAGGTGCAAAAATGGTCCCATTGTGGCTTCAAATACAAAGATAATCCAAGTGTTTCCACTGTCCTGCAAAAGCCTGTTTGGCCTGACAGAATCCTTGTGTCTTTTCTGGAGGTAAAGAGGAGAGCATGCTGTGTGCATTAAACACACCAATTCAGGTTTTGGTCGTGCAATTTTCTCTGCTGTTTTCAAATGCAAGGGATCGTGTAGTCTTTAGATGCTATAATGTGACAGCAGCATTTGCTTCTAAAATTAAAACTTGGCTCATTTCTTCTGATGGCTGGTGCTATCTTTTCCATGCTTGTTGCAATCCCATGGTTTTACATGAACTTGTAGAAAAGTTACCTATGTCTTAAAGTCCAAATCCTAAAGATTTAAATTTAAAATCTGAGGCTGACTGAAGTTGACCTAAACAAGGACTCCCACACTCCTTGAATTGTTTCGTTGTAAGATGTTAGAAACCATTTAAAAATACATGGATAAAAATTCATGGTTGGGATTCAAATCTTAAATAGTTGATGGCCCACCCTYAACTCACACTCACATGCATTAATTAATAAGTTAATTAACATGTAAATCCTAGGGCTTGGACTGTTGTATTACAGTGAGTGAAGTAGCACAGCAAGCAAGAAGACTGGTCAGCCTAAGAGTACCCCAAGATTCATACTTTTACAAGAGAAAGTGAATGGAGCCCAGGACATCTTGCATATCATTCAACTTGATGTTTAAAAGCTGGAAGATAAATACAGGTTTAATATTGGCCAACAGTATTATAGGTCTTGTTGTCCCTGCCCTCATTGATTTTCTTTGTTGAGATCAACCTTTTTTTCAGTCTGGCCATTTCAGCATCCCAGTTTAAAGCCCAATCCCCAAACTGGGGCAAGCAGGCTGCACCAGCACCTTCAGCTGGCAGTATTGGATGGATGCTCACCAGCACCTTCAGTTGGCTGTATTCTTCCATGGATATAACAACTCAACACCTGAAGGTTCTAGACCTTCCCTGGACAGTACCAACACTTCCCATACCCCATCCCTTGATTGAGAAGCAGCACCAGGCTTGGAATTACAATGTAAATTACATTTTCTACCCTAATCCAAGTGTACTAAGCAAAAATCCCTCTTTGACCTGTGTGACCTTCCAGTCAGATGCGCACAGCTTTACTCCCCCCTCACGCCCAGTAACGTTAATCCCAAGTATTATCCAAGTGAAATTAAATTCCCTGACTGCTCAAAGAGTCTCCTGGCAGCCTTACCATGGATTGCTCTGTAAGCACTTCCCAGACAAGCAGAGTTGGCCGTGTCGATGGTGAACACGGGCGCGTTGAACACRTCGGACAGGACCTGAGGGGCATCAAAGCATCCATGAAACACAAAGGGAAAGGAAAAATCCTTCATCACTGCTCAGGAAAACAAGCAGCTGTCCCAAGCCCCAGCCAAGCACTCAGGAACCCGTGGAAAGAAGCACTGCAAGCAACAGTGAGGCCTGAACTAGTCACACCACAGGGTATTGGTAATTCTGAGCTACAGATGGAACTCTAGCCAGGAAATGAAGTTCCCAGTTCTCTCCAGATCTCTTGGTTACAGTCCAGAGGAGCCCTGGTTCAAGCATCATTCCTCAAAAGCTCACACAATCAGCCCATGCTAAAGGCTTATGTCAGGGCAAGGAGATGTGCTCACAAATCCACAACTGGAGCCTGTTTGCTTCCATCATGTTGAAGCTGATTTTAGTGGAAAGGAAAGAGAGAAGAACCAGTCATCTGTTCCAGAAGAAAAGAAGAACCAGTCACAGCTCCTCAGKTCTAAACTGGGATAAAAATAAACCTCCAGCAATATGAAGGCCTGCTAAGCCTTTCCTCTTCATCTCCACCATCCTCATCCTATTAGGGTCAGCAAGGACAATGACACAGGAACTGATTAMATTAATTTACCAGTTTTCCTGTTTTTTAGGGAACCTTAGCTATGAAGATATATTGAGACATTCGGCTTGAGTAACACAAATAAAATTTTACAGGCAAAGAAATTTTTATGGTATCCAACAGATACTAAAGTTATTCAACCACATATCATTCTGCATTGAAATCAACACCATCAGCACCACACATCTGCTCTTCCCCACAGTTTAGGTTTAGAAAAACAATACAGAATGGGAAAAATTAAGACATATTTGGATAGGGACATAGGAGGTTTAATAATTCCTTTCTAAAAACATTGTCAACRAATGCTTTCCATTTTGGTTTCATCACTTCTAGGACTGCAGGTGCCCCTCAGGCTGAGCAATGCAAGAACCAGGAAACAATTCAGATGTAACCTGTGCTGRTTTTATTACTTTTGCCAAAGGGAAAAGTGTCTCACCTGACTTAAATCCATACAATTGAGTCTAAAATAAAGCCAGAATGTTCAGAATTCCAAACCATTTGGATTAGGGCAATGCAACCCTGATCCAGGAATATACAACCCTGCTGGGGATGGACCCCAGGGCTTCATAAAAGATGACTAAGAAATTCAATCCATATCACCTAKAGAAATATTTAGTACATGGAATTTCTGAAGGGTTTTTCTTTCTCTGAAATTTTGTGGAGAATCTTCAAACCAAAACCTTTGAAAATCACTGATTTTCACAATTTAAATGAAAGTGGCTGTTTGCTAACTAGGACCCAGTGGAAGCCTGAGCTTATACACTWAAAACTGCTTCTGGGAAGACAGAAAAGTCAGGATTGGCTAATTTCATTTGCAAGCAAGCACTGAGCAGCACATGAGCTTCAATGCTAGAAAACAAATGAAAAATGAATCATGGCCATCTATTAAAAGTACTCTGGAAATTGTAAGGTCACAGAGCTGTCGTCCCCCTGCCCATCCTGCAGGCCAATGCTACCACTTTGTTTCAACACATTCCCCATCTATATCTTCACCTCATCTCTAGCAAGCATTTCTTAAGTTTAAATWGCACAATATTTTGGACAGCAATTTTTTTTATATCTCTGAGTAGCCTCATACTATGCAGCTTCACTCTACACTGATTGCTAAGAAATGCTGTAATACTACAAACAGCATTTTAACAATTTAACAAATAACATTTTTTTACCACAATTATAAAATAAAAATTATTCAAYGTTCATATATTTGGTAAGTAATTTGGAACTGTGGTGTCTCTCACAAATAATTTTAAAAGAAACTGTTAGAGGTTCTACTGCTTAAGATAATTCACTGTGTTCCATGTGGTCATTAATCAAGCACCACATATGCTATAAAAAGCTTCCTGGAACTGTGGAGAAAGCTGCCCTACTAAATTTTTTTTTAACAGATTTTCCTAAGTTGTCTCCTTTGTGGTGTAAAATATAGGAGTTCCTGAACGTTGATTAATTAAATGATAGTCTTTTGTAGCCCTGGAACAAATTATCCAAAATTGACCATGATAAGGGTGGAAGCTGTTATTCTTTATGCAACTGATATGGTTTCTGAGGTTTTGATTAAATTAAAAAGAAAGATCCAATTAACCAGTGATTGAATTAAGTGAATGACACTCTATTGATCATATTATTTTAAAGCACTTCTAATGAGTTTTAAAACCAGCTGAATTGTTATATGTGAAGAGCAAGCACCCCAGCCACCACTCTCCCAATCCCATGATTTTTCAGCTGTGTATGTTACCAAATTATGTATTTTAAGAACATTTGTTTCTCTGCCTTCATTGYACAGCAAGGAGATCCTCCTGGCACCCAAACTGAAACACAGCTTTAAAAACAAACTCATCTGCAAATCCAATGTTTCCTGATGTACCCTTAGCAGAATTACTCCTGTAAGGACCAATGTTTTAAGCAATTAACCAATCAGTTAATTTTCCAATGTCACATTCTTAGGCAAAGTAACCAAAGCAGWTGAAGAGAAGTGACATCTGCAGGCAAAACATGCCAAATCTGCTGCTCCCCAATCAGCTCTACAGGCAGCAGTTATACACACATGTGSTTTAGATGCCTTAGGAGAAAACAGCTTTTGGCTTTTTTGCTCTTTARCTCCCATTTGATCCAGCTCAGGTTTTGTGGAGCAGAGAATTGACTGCAATTGTCAAAGAGAATGGTGTGCAGCTGAGGCTGGCCCTGACTCTCTGGAGCTGAYGGGAAGGGATTGGAATCTCCAGAAAACATTTCACCCTGTGTTCACTATGTGATAAATGAGCAATGTGATGGGTGACTCTCACAATTAAATGGCAAATARTATGTGTAAGTTTTATAGATTTATTGCAGGAATGTGYCCCTTGTTGATGCAGGGACAAAACTATCCTTTTTCCTTTTAAAAAGGAAATAAGCCCAGAARTTTCTCTCCTCAATTGGGTGGAARAGGCACCTCATAGGACCCAGAGGACTTCACCTCAAACTTAAATACAGCTAATCAGACAAGAGCCAAAAAGTCTTGCCTGAGCAATTTACTAAAAAATGAAAACAAAGAAACTAATTGCTTTTGTGAGGTGTTTTACCAAGGGCAAGAAAGCCCTCTTGCACCTAGATCAGTTTTTCTCTGTAAAAAGTTTGTTACTTTACCTTTTATTAAAATTTATAGTTATGTTTTACCCCCTCCTTGCATTGTAATCCTGGGATGCCCTGGGTAGTTGGGACATATGGGAGGGTTGGCTCATTACTATGGCAACACCTGGCCTCCAATCAAGATGTAAGAAAGTGATCTCCACCACTGGACAGCAAAGGAGGAGTCAATGGACAAGACTTTGGGGGGGGCTAAAGGGTTAAAAATTTTACCATGGTGRGAAAAAATCCTTTGCTCCTGGCACTGTATTATTTTCTCTACTCAGTCTTCTGTTGGTTTTTTGKATAAGGTTTTAATAAACCTTTTAAATTTTTGGAAGTGAGTGTCATTTCTCACAACCGTCACCAGTGATAAGACCTGGCCCAAGATTAGGACTTCTGGTGTACATGCCTACCTCCAGGTCAGTGTTAGAGCTTGTGGTTAAAAGGGGAGCTTGTCAAGGCAGCCCCTGGAGCCCAGAAAGCTCCTGGGATCCCCCAGAAGGAGACTTTACATTTGGTAAGTTAAAACACCAACCCAGTTGGGGTTTTGTTGCTTTCCTCTGTGCTGCAACAGGCAGATCTCCCCCAMCAGCTACAGGGCTGACAGATCATAACCAGACATCCCACCACAGCTGAGTGGGTTTGGGCAGGATCAATCCCAGCCCAGATTCTCTCTGTGCTTCACAGCCAGGTCTCAGTGGGCAGAGGCAGAGAGCACACCATTCTCTGCTCTCCACAAGAGGGATGAAGCCTCTCACCCAGGCTGGATGTGCAGCAGCAGCAAAAGAGGAGGTTGGGAACAAACAACAATCCAACCAAAGTGTAGCCTCCTCCCGCAAATTATATAATGCTACCAAGTAACACAAAGGCAGGGGGTTGAGGTTTGCACGAGGGTGTTTGTTTGTTTTTGTTGTTGGGTTTTTTCAGTGTTTACCACCTGCATAATTCCTTATCAGTTGAAAGAAACCAATGGTTCAACTTTGGCCTGAACAAAAACCCCTCAGGTATTACATTAGAAGTTTCTTTGTGATTTCTTTGCTGATTGATTTGATTTAAGTAATGAGACATGGAAATCATCAGTGCTTCAGATACGCATTCACAAAACCAGTCAAGTGTAAAAAAAACTCTAAGTTCAATGTAAAATTAGCACTGGGCTAAAGGTTTTCACACTAAACCTGATGAAAAACCCCAAAGACCTGCAGCAGATTCACAATTCCATATCCACACCTTCCTGTGCAGCTGCAGTGATTTAGATTCAGTACAGMAGAATAAAAATGGAGATGTAACTGCAAGCTCAGTTCAGGATTTAATTTTCTACTTACCTGTAAGATCTTTTTATTGTGAGATGCACCACCAGTAGCCAAAATCCTTGTTCTAGGCACTGCAATGCAATAAAAAGTACAAATCAGACTGACAGYACATATGGACAAGATTTGTGCTACTGAGCAGAGGACAGTGAAAACAAGGAGGTGGGAGCCAGGGTTCTTTCTCTGTACCTCTAATTTACCTTCTGTAAAAAAGGAGATAACACTAATTACCCACTYTTCCAAGGCACATTAGAACCCTTCCTTAGAAGAGGCAACATAAATATTGCAGATCTATTATTATTGTAGTGCTATCAATGTCAGGGAGATTTGCAAAGGGGATACAGAGTAAGAAAGGCAGTGTTATTATATTACAGCTCTGGTTTGAGGTCAGATTGGTTTGGCTCATAGCTGTATATATACAAACTGACAGATAACCTTTAAAATCAGCAGTATTTTCCAATCTTATCTCCTCATGACGTTCACAGTCGGAGTTCACTGAAACCTGGGCAATCCCCATGTGCTTGAGTGACAAGGAAGTGTGTCAAAAGGCAATTAGAGATGGTCTAAATCACTAAAATAAAAAAAAATCTGAATCTTCTACCAGTGCAAACCCACAGCTTTGAGGGAGTTAAAAAACATACCCTGTGTTCTTTAGGTTTAAAGAAACCCATCCTTTCTTCTACATTCCTGAATGTCTGTCACAGACACCTTTTATGAAAAATCCTTTCTTTAGGATTTTTCCTCTTGAGAAGCTGAGAGGCTTCAAGAACAAAATGTAAACAATGGTTATCTGCTGCTGTGGAATGCAACAGGTAGATCTGTGATTGGTCTTATGCAGTTGTTTTTAATTAATGGCCAATCACWGTGAGTTGGTTCAGACAGAGTCTGAGCTACAAGCTTTTGTTATCATTCTTTTTTTTTTCTATTCTTAGCTAGCTTTCTGAAGAAATCTTTTCTTCTATTCTTTTAGTATAGTTTTATTATAAAATATATCATGAAATAATGAATTAAGCTTTCTGAAACATGGAGTCAGATCCTCGTCTCTTCCCTCATCCTTGGACCCTGCAAACACAGTCACAAATGTCTGCCTCACCATTTATTTGTGTGCATGCTCCTCTGGAGCACAGCATGCAACAAGCCACACAGTTATGCACAATCACAATTCAGCAAGGMATTCCAAACAGAAATAGTCCAAATGTTCTCACTGAAGTTCTTCAAAGGCTTAAAACAAAATAAATGCATAAACACTTTGATATCGTGCATTTAAAAAAAAATCTAAACACTTAATTACCCTGATTTATGACAATAATAAGTGATACCATCATGTATACCCTCCCAAAAGGGAAATTTCACTGTGGTTATTGTTTTGTTATCTTAACTTCCTTTTTAATAAAAGCTAAAGATAATTTATTTCTCACAAGGCAAAGCTGGGCAACTTACACTGATGCCCTAAATAACTTATTGTCATTTATCCTTTCAAGTATCTTAATGACAAAAGCCCTGAAGACAGAATTAGAAATAATCAGAAGATGCAGCTCACCACACCATTTCCAGACCCCCATCTGGGTGCTCAGGTGGAGCCCAAGACCCAGACAAAGCATTGCATGGGGGACCCTGTTTAACTGATAAATTTAATTTTATTTTCCTCTTTGGAGGATATTCAGTGATGCACAAATTGGGTTTTAAAAGCCATTAGGATCTCTGTCAATGTCAGTAAACAAATAAAACAAACAGCAGAGTGATTCCTCAGGGAAAACAAGTTTCAATTATACCAACACAGAGTGACAGATTCCTGCCAAGATTATCACAACAACATAATAGCACAGAAACCAGTGAAAAATAACTAGTAAGCCTCTGTTCCTAGAAACCAAACCAAACTCTAAATTATTTGCGTGGTAGTCACAATTCTGCCTTGTTGAGAATATAAATTCTTGCAGAACTACCAGATCCAATGTGAAAATACCACATTTCAGAGACAGCAGGACAGGATGAGAAACAGACACACAGGCTGCACTTCCCAGCAGCTCCAACCAAAGAATAAGCCAGGCTTGCTCTCCAGTGCCTCTGGAAAGGGGCCCCTGCTGGGCTCCCACCATCAGGAAAGATCAGTGGGCAACATCAAAGTGCCAAAGCCAAACAGCAACCGCCCTGTGAGAGCAGCAAACACAGCCCAGCTCAGCTGCTTCCTGCACTGACATTGTGCCAGCTCTCTGTCTCAGGGCTTCTCCTCCACAACCTCCCAAATGTCTGAATTTGGATCCAGGAATGGACAGGAGACTTACTCCTTGCTAGGTCAGCACCTTCATTGTTTGGCTACATTATAAATTCRTGCCATCGCTATAATTCAAGCCACTTGTGTATCAATAAGTTATCAGAAATATAGGGCAATCAATGAGTTATCAGAAACATAGGGGCAAATTTACAGTGTATTTTCTATTTAATACAGACCCCACACAAGTAAGCATTTACCCCACTCTCAGTTGAGTTAGGTGTCTTCCCAGAGGCCAAGCCAGATCTCAAGTCTAAAATTGCTTAACATGCTGCTGTCTGCACAYCCACCTTAATCCAGACTAATTCTTTGTAGAAAAATGCTARGAATTATTTCAGAATATACCTAACCTATTTGATAAAATAAACTTACTTAATTTACACTGTGAAGTTTGTAACATTGGTTAGCCAACTCCTGTTCTAAATTGGATCCATTCATGAGTACAAACACCCACAGACACACAGTAAAAGCACCCAAAGACCTGTGCTGAAGCTACATGAAGGGCAAAACCATTCATCCTCCTCCTCTTTGAGTAAATGAGGCGGCTTACTCCACTGAAAGACATCTCAGCAGGTTACAGCCAAGTGAACTTTAGCCACCACTGCGGGATGACAGACTCTGAGCTGCTCCACAGGTGGGACTGATCCATCCAGGCCCCATGGGAGCAAAATCTCAGGTGAATGTGGAGCTCTGCAAGTGGCCAGAGCAGAGAAAACATCATTCCTCCTTGAGTTTCAGTCACTTCTTGCAGACAAGGATTAGGTCCCTAAAGAACTACTGGAATTCGCTGAATTTTGGGTTTACTTCTTGTTTCAGTCTCTCTCCAAAGAGCAAGGAAAWTGCATTGATCACTGATTTCAGGGATTGTCTTTTTAATGCCAATAGTGTGGGCTTTAGTGAACAGTGGACATTTGCTCCAAGATGTGTAATTGGATGCATCTTATAAATAAATAAAGCAAGCCCATCATTTATGTATAAAAGGCATTAACAGAGACATTGTTCATCCATCACCAGCAGTGTTCTCAGCCAGCTGTGTTTGAATCTGTCAGGAGCTACCATCCATCCCCTCCAGCACTGCACAAAGAGAACTTCACAGCRTTACTAAAAAATCCCCAACAACAACAGTAGCAAACATAATTCAAGAATTCAATTCTTTAACAGTTGAGAGAACCAGATTTAAACATCTTTTAATTAAAAGCTCCCTGCATACTACCTAACCAACCAGTTTATTTCCTTCTTATTGAAAAACTAATTATTTTTTAGAGAGCTGATGCTGAATTTTAASCCTATCTAGAAGGGTTACARCTGYACATGGCACAGTGTTGTTCTGCCAYATRCACATCTTCTGGAGATCTATTGTCTTCTKTGGAGCCTGTGATTGACCTAACAAAATAGAGTTAAAATAATGGTTCCCACTGGACAGGAGTAGGGACAAAGCCCCAAGTAAAGAAGTTTATGTGGGAAGTCTGAGCAAAAGGCACTTTCCCACAAGGATGAGAAGGCAGCACACTCTGTGCATGTTACTATGCACACAGAAATACTTATTGTGCCTTCCACAGAGATCCAGCAAGAACTGAGTGATGTTAAGTTCATCTCCTGTCTCTTGCTTTCAGTCAAAATATTGCTTTTATTGAAAGGTACATAGTGAAAAGAAAAAAAATCTGTCACTGAGAATAGAAGGAAATTACAATGATAGATGTTCAGCATTGTCAGTGGTCCTAAAAAAGCTGCAGTCCTGCATCACTGTATATTTACAAACACAGAGGAGGGGCAGGCACTGATCTCTGCTCTGTGTGACAGTGACAGAACCTGAGGGAATGGCCTGGAGTTGTGTCAGGGGAGGTTTAGGTTGGATATTAGAAAAAGGTTTTTCACCCAGAGGGTGGCTGGGCACTGAACAGGCTCCCCAGGGCAGTGGTCACAGCACCAACCCTGACAGAGYTCAMRAAGTGTTTGGACAATGCTCCTGTTCACATGAGGGGACTCYTGGGGATGGTCCTGCACAGGGCCAGGAGYTGGACTGTCATCCTTGGGGGTCCCTTCCRACTGAGGGCATTCTGTGATTCTATGATSATAAATGTAGATATTAAGAAAAATAATTACWTTGGCAAACTCACATTGGTCAGAAGGGTAATGCTGATAATCGTCACCAGAGTCTTCTGCCACATCATTGGTGCAGGGAGGCTGGAGGTAGAAATTCAGCCTCCTGTACCACCAGGAGAGGGTCAGATCAGACTGGTGACAGATCCAGATGCTGGAATTGGTGAGATGACTCCTGACCTCAGGGCTTTTGGATCTTGCTGTATTTCAACAGGACAGAAATGGTGTGTCTGTGCCACTACAGAATTTTGCTGTTTCACCCACCTTAAAGTCCAAAACYAGAATTTGACCTTCCATTTTGAGGCTGAAAACTCCAGCTTTTTCATGGAAATTTTCAGTGCTACCCACAGTCCTGGTTTGTACCCCAAACTCCAGGCACATGCTGACTTTCTAAACTCTTAAATGACAATTCCAAGAATTCATCCAAACAGCTTCATAACATCTTTCTCATCACAACTGAATCCATAAATAAAACAGAACAATAGAACATGTATTCAAAAAGCAGCTGATTATGCACATGAACCCACGCCAGTTATAAGCATGATTGCAAATAACTGCAATTTACAATTTGCAAGCAACAAGAAAAGCCCCTCCTTTATTTCTCTGATTAACTTCAAAGACTATAATTTTTTTAAACAGTATTTGCTAGCTTTTCATTCAAGGAAAAAAAAATATTGGTTTTTTGTCCCATTTATCAAACAAATATTCCAAAATCATCCTCCTTGCTTATWAACTCTTCCAAAATTCATGCTAATCTTCTTTATTCATATAAAGACACTGAAATTTAACTCCTGCTATGGTAAAAGATTTCTCTTATCTAAACCCTTTGTAAATATGGCCTTTTATGTCCCTGAGACTTCTAGGACTGGGCCCTAAACAATATCTACATGAATAAGGCAAAAGTAAATGGAAACTGGAATGTACCCTTTTTCTCCTTTTCCTTTTTAATTTAGACAAATACAACTGTCCAAGTAAAAGCCATTCAAAAACTATTTTTTATAAGTGTTTCTGACTTTCACTTTGAAGCCTCAACTAATTTATTACTGACAAAAGCAAGCCAGGTTTGCCATAGAGGATGGTTGTTTTTTAACTGGCAAATGAAGAAGTTTTCATATATTTTGTAATGTCCTTTAATTTCACTGAGGCTGCTCAAATGTTTGTCAGGAATTTTCCAGACACAAAATTTAGTCTTATTTTTTAAGTGCAGTGCCTGGGGAAGAAAAACAACTTTTACAGATAGAATTGATCATCAGCCTCTAAGGCCACTGTAGTAGAGCTACCATTAAATCAGCTGTAATTCAGAGGGGAAAAATGCTGGATTTTCTCAGCAGCAATGACAAATTTGCCTAATATTCTCAACATTTATGCTACTTACACAGATAAAGTTTCTACAATGATGTGGGGGAGACCAGGCATGATTCTTCTTGCTCAGACTGCTGCAAGGCAAGAATAACACCACTAAAATGAGCAGACGAGCAACAACCAAGTGGAAACAGAGTAGGAACAGTTTAATAACCAAGGTTCATGTGCCACTGATAGTCACAGGCCACTTTACGTTCTCAASAAATTGTTCTTCATGCAAATGTCAAATTTGGCTTTCCTAAGACTTTAATCAAGACAAAAYTTTAGGATTTCAGAACCTGAAGCTTGAAGACACCAAATCATTTACTGAAAGTCCTCCTAGTCCAGTTCAACTCAGGGATTAATTTTAAATTTAATGTTGAGCCAAAGCCTTCTCCTTTTTGATGGATTTCAGGAAGAAATAAACAAAGAAAAACATGCACATAAATTACCTCTAAAGAGCAGTTCAAATTACTGCAGATCACCCCAAAAAAAACCCACACAGTCCAAGAGGCACTCCAGAGGAAACAAAATCTACTCAAGATACAATTCAACTTCATTGACTGCTACAGAATTATACTGCA
The DNA here is from genome assembly GCA_014549065.1 of Cardinalis cardinalis. Lineage (NCBI taxonomy): Eukaryota > Metazoa > Chordata > Aves > Passeriformes > Cardinalidae > Cardinalis > Cardinalis cardinalis. The sequence continues at coordinate 1,101,773 of JACDOX010000103.1, forward strand.
GGGAAAACTTTGGTACATGAGTGGTAAAGACTTCTTTGGGAACAAGCAGATCAATAGTCATAACATTGTTATAACATACACATTGAAGCTGGCAACAAGGCTTCTGAAATACTTGCAATTCTTGTAGAAATACTGCAGAGCTGCAATTGCTTATCAATTCATAGTGATTTTTAATTTATTTTTCTTAGACACAGATCTCTATTTGGTGGAATGTTATTATAAAGCCTGGGACAAATTCCAAAGGTAAGGTATTAAAAAAAAAATTCCGCAGCTCAGCACTAGAGCTTACAACAAGGGGGGGAAAAAACCCAGCAGATTCAGACAAATTTTGTAGATAAAGGTTGAATATTTTGGAAAAATATTTCTCTGAAGCTTTTAAGAAAAGAGATGGAAGAAACGGCAGAGGGGTTGGAACCAGATGATCTTCAAGATCATTTCCAACCCAAGAATTTCTGTGATTCTATGAGCACAAAATCTGTTTGGTCAACACTGAAATTGTATTGGGGGAAGTCTTCTCCTGAAGACATTATTACTAGAAGCAATTTAATGAACTTTTCTATCTCTTGCCTATTTAATTTCCAGGWTCTCAATGAATTCATTAAAGAAAAAATAAGTAACATATTTCATGAAGTAGTAAGATAAAAAGATTCCTGTACCAATGTAACTGCTTACATCAAGATTAATTTTTTTTGGTTTTTAGCCACTTAGTTTTTCTCTTTTGTTACCCAAAGTTTGGATATTATAAGAACTGTGTGATGGGGAAAAAAATTATTAACCACAAAAACTATTCAGGAGTTGTTCAAACATCTATAAAGTCGCCAAGGCTCCAATTAAAGGCTTAACCTAACAAAGATCAACATGCTTTGAATTACCCTATGTTGCCACAATTATTCATAAGACTCTTGGCAACATCTCTATCTTCACCTTCCACTGCAGAATTCCTGTTATTCAGCAAATAAACAAGAGATCTGGAACCAATGTGACAAATTAACTGATTCCCAAAAACTGTTCTGAAGCAGGTGATGCCAATCTGAAAACAAAACCTAGAGGAGATGCAAACCAGGCATGTTAAAKAAATATGGCCATCACATCCAGTTTTTTAATAACATACCTACAGACAGCTCCAAAATAGTAAAATATCAGAGTGGACCATTTCTCTAAATGAGATCACACAAATTCCAAAGAGTGATCCCAGAGTCCAGATCTGTCATCACTGAGCTACAGGGACCTTMGAGAGACACAGAACCTCAGCTAAAGTGACTGAGAATTTGCTGTACCCACTGACTGTTTTCATGTTTAATACCTCTAAATAGTTGCACTCTTGCCATCATTTATATTTTTATTCTTTAAACTTCTACTCACTTAATCTTTGTGGCTTTAGCCTTCCGGTCAAAATGTTATTAAAATTAGGTTTCCCCTTCACATGTTGGCACTTTACAGACCACAATTAAATCACATCTTGTATTTCTTTTTAGCAAGCTAAGGATATTATATTCTGCCACTCATTAAAAGGCATAATTTCAGGACCACAAATCGCTGATGCTTAGTGCTGCTGGTCTAATACCATTGCTTTGGTCTTCACCTCTGAAACCACTATCAAAGAAAAGAGCAGAGTTGGTAAGAGCACTAAAAATGCCTGTCCCAGAAGAGCCTGACTGCATGTTGTCAGATGGCCTATCCAGATATTTACCAGCTTATAAAAACTCCTGATAAATCACAGAGGACCTTGCACTGGAAAACCTCCTGGGAGAACTTTTTGGAGGGAATGTTCTRGTTCTGACTGTCTGTAGCTCCAGCAGGCACATTCCCTGCAGATCCCTGTGAGAGGAGTGTCCTGTGGCCCCCATCACAGTGAGCCCAAGGYTCTGCCCTGAGCTACATCCCAGTGCCTCCTGACAATTCCTGCTGCTCAGCTCCCAGGCTAACGTGGGACACTCCACCAGAGACAGGCACATGCAAGATGTGCTCCCAAATTAGTTTTATTAAAAATGTTGCTGCTACCTTCRGCATTCTCCACTGACTAAAACCAGCTTTTCAATGTGCTCTGTAGGCAGCATTGCAGCACAATTCAGTGTCTCCTCAAARTATTCTGACACAGGAGAAACTTGTGCTTGAAGCTCAGCAAAATACACACCCTCCCACCCAGATCACAATTCTGATGTGTGTGAGTACCATATGTGGCTTTGCAGATTACCCTTCAGTAAATAATGCTTGTTAGTGGGTTGTTCAAGAAGACAAAGAACACAGTTTTTGATAAAGATTTGTCCTCATACACCAATATCCAGCCTTGAAAATCTTCTAAGGGAAATGGAAAATTACATTGGCAAATCAACATATGACACCATCCATCGAAGGTTAAAATGAGAAAAGCAAGCAAGGAGATAAATGAGCCACTCAAGGTCACACAAAATCAGAAGAACAAGCAGGAATAGAACAAAGGCCTCTTCATTACTTGGATCACAAATGCATTCAATTCTGCATTAGTTAATCTCAGAGCATGAGCATCAGTAGCAGGACATGTCCACAGGAGAAAATATAATAATAATGAGCTGCAAGTTCAGCAGTACCTAAAGCCACAGGATATAATTAAAAGGCACAGGGTGCAATGACCCGACCTTGAATGCCACTCAAGTGATGAGAAAAAAGAATGTGCTATCAAGTATTTTGATTCTAGAGAAACCCAAAGCACAACAAACCTGGGGGGAAAATCTGTTTGGGATCTAGATTTGCAAAGCAGATCTCTACCAGGTGTCTCAGGTCTGCTCTGCTTCCCTCCACACCAGCCTTTGYGCCTTACCAACAGCAGCAATAAAAGCCTCTGGAAATGCAACAGAAAAGAGTCAAGCCCAAGCAATATTTTATTTTTGAAAAGGATAAGCCTGATAAAAAAAACAGAAAAGAACTCCCCAAACAAGACAATTTGGGTGTTTTCTTTAAACATTTTTTCAAAATAATTATTACAACTGTTTTGGCATCCACAAATATTGCCTGTAGCTTTTCATCTCCTAGTCCAGGAAGACTGTTTTGTGTTCATTCAGTGCCTTGTGAAGAATTTTTCTTCTTGATTTTTGTCTTTCATACCTCCTCCTCCTTTCAATAGAAACAACCTACAGCTTGAAAAGTATTTCACAAGAATAAAATTAATTGGTAGGAGGGTGTAACTGCTCACCAAACAAGAGCTGAGGTAGCAGAAAATCTGTTTGTTTGTTCAGTTAAGTTCCATATATCAAGWAGAGAAGAAAATAAATTGAGGCAGTAACATTTTTCTCCCTAAAAACTACACCAGACCTACTCACAGAAAAAGGAAAATCCTGCTGGCCTGCTCTGTGTGACTGTGCTGAGTTACTTCACTCCTCTGAACTCATTCTTCCTGTGCCTAAAGAACACTGCACTGGGGACCACTTGTACCAGYTGGGTCTCTGAGCTGCACTAAAGCCTTCTGTTATTAATAAATCTCCTCCTTTCCAAGTGGATTATTTATAAATGAATTCTGTGACCTCTGGCAGGCCAGAACTAAACAGAGAATACAGTTTGTTCCCATTTAACCGAAAAACAAAGGCTATGGAAAGATGAATAGAGAGAAGCAATTAATATTTTCTAATAATTGTCATGGTGAATGGGAGAGCTGCTGCGTTTCTCAGGGTTTCTGCTCAGAAAGGTTCCAGGTAACTATTCATTCTCAGGGCTGGGTTCATGTAAATCAGATGTTGTTGCCAAGCAACTATAGGTGCTAAGGAATGAAATACAGTCTGCAGAAACCTAATAGCCTGGAGAGAAAAAGGACTACAATCAGAGATTTATGGCATATATAAAAGGGAAAGAGTCATTCTCCCACACACAAAGAACACAGATACTTTATAATAAATGTCCTTAGCATGTTTTTCTAAGGCATAATTAAGCAATAAAATTCCCGCTACACCCCAAATCAAACAGGTAAATTCCTTTTTTTTTTTTAATCTTTTGCTCATTAAACTTTCTAGAAATAGATCTTGAGAAATTAGCTATCAAGACAAAAGGTAAAATTTAACCCAAAGATCTTTCTTTTGTCCAAGAAAGGTGTTAGGTATACAGACAGCACTGCAACTGCCAATCAGCTTTTCACTTTACCTTCTTATGTTTTTATACCATGCTCATTAACATTGCATCTGATCATCAGAAATTCTCTTTAAGCTTATTAAGATTTTAAAATATTTTTAGCAAGTTAATTAGAATACATTAACGGAGCTCATCTGTGTTCACCCATCATGCATATTTTATTTCATTCAGGCAAATTGCTTTTAAATGAAATATTAGATCTAGGAGGGGTGCACTGTTGGGTACTGAACAATGCAAAGTACAAACAGACTCTCTCACACACCCTAATATCTTCATGCCACTGAAAAGTGGGGACTTCCTGATGACAAAGGGCTCTTTAAATTCCTATTATTCCAATCCCCTGCAGCTGTGCTGTGCAGACATGGAGCTGGTGCAGCATCCCTGTACCTGAACCATCATCCCCTGTTGYCCTCACATTCCCTGTGAAATCAGTAAAAGTTAAAGACCAACATTGCAATGGGAGCCAGGGGTCCAGCTAAGGAGAAGGAAAGAACATTTCCAGCCCCTCACACTGTAGTTTTTACAGATCCATGTGTGATGGGTTTGTTCTTGTCCTGCTGATGGTGTCTGAGGATCTCAGTGGATCTAAAGGCAGGAGCTCAGTCAGAGGCTCAGGCACAGGATTCTGGCAGGCAGGGGTGCTCATGGGTCTGGCAGAACAACCAGAACAGCTCACAAAGGGTGAACYTGAAACACCCTGAACCTTTGCTTTAGCCATCATCGGAAATGCCTCCCTCTAATGTGCACTCAGTGTCACCAAGTATAACTAAATAACAATTTTTAGGAAAAAGGAGATGACAAAAGTTACCTTGGCATAATTTTGGCATGCCTATTGCAGAATTTTACTCAAGTCAGATGAAGTCCATCACTGGCCACTGAAACTTAACTACAACTCTACTGATAAGATGTTCCTCAAGCTCCTGCTAGATCTTCACTCAATCTAGCCAAATAAGACATCTTTGAAGTTATTCCTTCATGGCCCAAATACTTCCTACGTGAGGAAGGATGGAAAAATCACACYAATTTCACCAACAGTTCTCAAGTTRAGCAGTTACTTTTGGAGATCTGCAAAAATAAAAGGATAAACAAAGTTTGCCAACCTCATGCTTGATTCAGATTTTGCACTCTCACTGCATTTCAATTAACCTGCCACAGATTGCAGAGCTGACATATTTGATTCAGATGGTAAAGAAAACACTTAAAAAAAACCAGGTCTGAATCCTTTGATGAGTGATCATTCAATCCATATCAAAATACACATTTATGTCTCAGTCACCACACATTTCATGATCTGCATCATTAACAGTGTCAGGATTGAGGGATTTTGATAATCTCTTTGACAATCTATAGCAGTTCTTTATCTCCAAGACACTGATGCCTTTTAACCAATGATCATTATTTAGGTATGCTTTGTGCCTGTAGCCTTCCCTGAGATGTTGATCTCCATAATTCAAGAGGCTGCTCTTTTATAAACTGCTGCCATACTCCCCATGTTTTTTKCCACTGATGAACCCCAAAATCAGGCATGTTTCATTTAGCATTTGGCTGAACACAGCAGCCTTGCTGACATGGGGACACTTTAAGCACAGCTGAGCAATTCTATGGAAAGTTCTTCCAAAGGCCAAGAGAAGAGAGTTGTCTCAATGGATGGAGACTCTTTTCTCTGGATAAATCACTATTGATTGCACTGAACCCAAACCCACCCTGCCACAATCTCTTCCTCCTATTTCTACATTTATTAATCAACTCACACATCAAAAGCATAAGACACAGTCTGCACTTTTTTCTCAAGCTTGACCAAGCAGCTTTATGTTTTATGTTTTAAAGGAATTCTCAGCCTTTGACAGCTGGAGAAGAGATTTCACCTCCCTGCCACAGAGCTGGAGTCCAGCAGCTGCCTTGGCCACAGGGATCAGCTGGGATCTCTCCCCARATCTCTCTGCATGCTGAGTAATGAGCCACACAATCCCAAAAACCTATTTGCTGGCATTAAAAAGCAAAAACTGCCCTGGTTTATTTTGCAGCATTTAAGCAGAGATTTGTCCTATCCTAAGAAAAGAAAAAAAAACCACAAAGAAATCAATATAAATTTCTAGTAGTACCCTAATTGCAAAGAGTAGAGCTTGAATGAGCAATGAAGGCAAACCAACATTTAAATGTCATTTAGAGTGACCAAAGACACTGAAATATGTACACAATTAAGAGTATTCTCTAGAAAAAGGAGTGGGTAAAGTAAAGCATGACTACCAGACAATAGTAAAATAAAATGCAATTTAGCAAAGCACWTTTTGTCATTGGCCTACCCTGGCACACACTCCTTGTTCTTACAACAGAAACAGTGACTCATTTATCCAAGCCAGCACAATTTTAACAAATCCCTATAAAATCACTGCTAGAGCTGCATCTGAAGCACAGCTATGCTCCAGCTCACCTGGCTCAGGGTTTAAAYGACAACCTGGAGCTCTCCACTGCTTTCAGAAACTTCCCTGTCAGCCCAGCCTTCCCTAGGGCAGCTCAGGGTGTGTTACCCACCCCATTCCCCACCTGCCTCTGCCATCCCTGCAGAGGTGCCTCAGCTATCTTCATTAAAAAGCTGAAAAACTCCTCCTGYCCATTCCCTCTCTCTTCCCCTTCTCCCAAAGACACAGCACAGAGGACTCAGGGCCAATTCTTTTCTTTGAATTTTCTTCTGCAAAGGCCAAAATCTTCCACTACATAAAACCCARCCCCAGCTAAGTATGAGACATCACTTAACAGCCCCCAAAACTATCAATTTTAATTTTTTTTAATTATTCCATTAGTGTTGTTAAAGTAAGAGGGTGCTCACATTTTTTTTTTTTCAAATGCAAAAGGATAAGATTTTCCACTCTGGGTACCTGAGATGTGGTTCACCAAAATGCAGCATACTCTGAGTCCCTTTCAGTACATCACATCTAATCCCCACATAAAACAGCCATCAACAAAAATGTACAACATCTTTGCCCAATTCCTCACAGTTAACACATTAAGTGGCAATAAAGGGTGCAATGACTTTCCAAGGGCATGTACCTGTTTAATTATTCAAAAGAAAATTGACTCATGCACCATGGTAAGAAACACTGAAATATGCAAACAAAGTAAATTATGKGGGAAAGCAACAAAAGAGAAAAAAAGGGAGAGGAACATATGGGGGCAAATTCTGATCATCTTGTGTCTCTGAGTTTCTCTATATACATGTGTGTAAGAAGGAAAGCTTGTGAAGTGACAGAGAAATTATTATTTACTCATCTCAGTACTCTGACCAGGGTCTTGAAACAATCTAACCATGCCTAGAATTTCCTAAGAGAGTGTTATTTTCACCTATATACATGAAGCAATTTCAGGAAAAGGAATGTTTACACCTTTCTCAACAATCAAATCTTACTGCTGGGAAAACACTTGTTTCAACACARGCTGTATAGAACAGAAGAAAAGATGCAGGACTTGATCCATGAGTAGATCTCATTTATTCTAAATTAAGGGTCTGAAATAACTCACTAAAGTAATAGACCAGGTTAACAGAAAGGTATCACAACACCAATTCTAGCTATTTGTCCATAAAACATGAGTATCCCATTAAAACAAAGAGCATTTGATTTTACCTTGGACCAGAGCAAATGTCTTTCCAATCAAGACATCCAGTGAATTGAATGTCTCGTGTAAGCAGGTGCTACTGTGTTATATTTTCATCCAAACTGCTGAGAATAAGCCAGAAGAAAATGACAAAGTAAATTGAACAAGAAAGTGTCTGATCTTGATGAATAATTCAATGATGCAATGCAACAAATAGTGATTTTTTTTTTTCCCTGGTAAAAGCAGTTTACAACTGTCCTTTGCTTAGAAAAATGACCTTCTGATGGTAATTATACTTTTGTCTTTAGGCACTGGATGACAGTCTTAGTAATGCTCATGATTCCAGTTCACAGCTCTGCTGCTGATCTCAAAGCACTCCATTCCTGCTATATCATCTAATCCTTTTTTAATAACATAATCCAACTACTGAAGAACTTCAACTATAATTTCAGGCACCCTGGCCACTGACCGTTCTTTAACTACTCTGGTCACTTTTCTGAAGTCCTAAAAGGCACCAGAGAGCCACAGAGCCACAACCACCATCCAAAGAATTCACAAAATTCACATGCTGGAAGAGACCTAAAGGCTCATTGAGCCCAACCCAGCCCCGACACCTCAACTMARCCCTGGCACCCAGTGCCACATCCAGGCTTTGCTAAACACACCCAGGGATGGGGACTCCRCCACCTCCCCAGGCAGCCATTCCAGAACTTTATCACCTGTTCTGTRAAAAMCTTTTYCCTGCTATCCARCCTGTATTTCCCTTGGTGCAGCTTGAGGCTGTGTGCTCTGGTTGTGTCAGTGCTGCTGSAGAAAGAGCCCAGCCCCAGCTGAGCACAGGCACCTTTCAGGAGCTGCAGAGAGTGATGAGGGCAGCCCTGAGTCTCCTTTTCTCCAGGCTGAGCACCCCCAGCTCCCTCAGGGGTTCCTCACAGGGTTTGTGTTCCCAGCCCCTCTCCCCTCATTGTCTCCTCTGGACRSGCTCGAGCGTCTCAAGGTCCTTCCCAAACTGAGGGGCCAGAACTGGACACTGGACATTCCCATTCCCTGAGGAGCTGCTTGACTGCGTGCATAACAGGCAGAGAAACCATCACTGCCACCCCACAGCCAGCACAGACAGGAGGGAGCCTGGCAGGATTAGGCTGTGGCACACCAGAGTTGGACTTGTTGCTAGAAAAGATTCTGATAGGACAGCAAGAATAACAGGAATAGGATAACCACCATTCCCATTCCCTGAGGAGCTCCTTGACTGTGTGGATGACAATGGTGCAGACACAGAAAACCTTCACTCTGCCACGACAGAAAAGTCACTCTGCAGCCAGGACTGCCAGAGCACAGGTCCAGAACAACATGGCCATACAGCCTAATGAAAACAGAATCCACCAGGAAAGGGCTGAGCTGGATGCCAGTCTCTGTTCCCAGAAGTATGGTTTTTATTACCAACAATTAAAAAAGGCAAATAAGAATTCCCCTGTAGCATCCAGTGATGCCTCATGGAGGCTGACCTAGGACAAAGGCTAGATGGATCTAAAGAAAAAAGTAGGGATTTATTAGGAGGCCTCCATGGATCCACCTTGGGCAGCACAAGAGCCCAGCCAGGGCCACACCCAAAATGGTCACAAAMTGCTCACAGGGTCTCTCACTTTTATATGTTTTAGTCCACTTGCATATTGGAGTTAATTGTCCAGTTCCAGCTTTAGCCCMTGCAGTCCCACCCTGCTTGTTTTTCTCTCTCCAGCCCACGTTGTTTATGCTCTTGGGTCTGAGATTTGGATCAWTTGTCCTTGGTGCCCAGCTAGAGAAGGAATTTTGTCTCCCTGCTCTGTGCACAGAGCTCACCATCCCCTAACATGAAGCTCAGCACTACACACTAAAGCAGTACAGAATCTGAAAAGCTCAAACCTGAGGCATCACCAGAATAAAGACTATGCTGGATGAGCCCCATCACTGGGGAGATGGGCTCAGCCTGGTGATAACCAGAGAAATCTTCCCTAGGGCTGTGGCACAGCACAGTGTACTCAGGACTTTCTGTAAGCCATTCTTCACATATCAATATTAAAAAAGGGACTTTTTCACTAGAAGATCATGACTGAGAAAGGCTCATTTTGCCTTTTTTCATTTMTTCTTCACTCATTGAGCTCTATTTCTCCTCCTTAGTGCACAATCTTATTATGACAAAAACATACAGCAAATAATACAGCCTGCAGTACATTATCAATACAGCCAGAGAAACAACAAAATTAAGATAAAATTAACCCTACTAAAATGTGTCACACTTGACATAACCAGGACTGTCTTAAATACAAGTAAGGACACAGGCACTCAGGTGCCTCTTTTGTCTCCTGCAATATTTCAGCATTTCTTGCTCATGAATACTCAGATTACATTTGGCAAGTTGGCAGCACTTCTTAGCACCTAACGATGTAATAAAAGATTTTTTTTTCCTCYGTGCTAGACAAATCTGCCCACCTTCAACCTCTGCTACCCATAAAACAATTTATTCAAGTACCTTTACTCTGAGCACAGTTAACCTTTGCAATGTACAAAAGCTTCTGTGCCTCATAAATGAACAAAGAGCTCCTAATGAACAAAAAATACTTTCCTGACTAAAAGTTTAATATTAATTCTGGGAATACAAAGTATAATATTACTACCCATATATTGTACATAATACAGTATATAGCTCATGCATCTTCTTTTAAAAGGTTTCTGTTTTCAAATTACCATTGTATAAKATTTCTATACACCACAAGGATACTTCAGGTTACTGTGGATTTACACTGGGAATCAGAAAAAAAATTATCATGAAAAAGRAAACTCACACTAGTTAAAAAGCCAAGGGATTAATGTAAGGGGAAAACAAGATTAATTTTGTTTTSTTCATTTCAAGGTTAAACCTCAAAGAGCCTTAACATCTCACACATGGGTGTAAGTTTTCAGTGCATGGTCCATGAACTCCTGGCAGCCCATAATACAAGAGAAACACACCAGTTGCCAAGGAGACTTGAACTTACCATGCAAGAAGTCCAGTMCCACACTGAAAAATTTAGGGACCCTAGAAATTTTAAGTTTGAAAATCAATGATCAAGAGGAAAGAAAGTGGCATGGGAGCAGTTTTCATGCTCCTTTCCCCAGTTTCTTACAGGGATGGGGGATCAGTAGTGGGCTGGAAGGTTTCAATTCACCAGTGTCACACCTCTCTGTGGAGACATTTTGCATTAAAGCAAATGCTGGCTTTAGTTCTGTATTTTTAGCTGTATGTTAAATGAAAAACTGCACTGAATTCTGCAGTAACACAACTGTTGATCACACTCTGTTTTGTAACAGAAGTCCTGTCAGATATTTAGCCTTAGTTACTAAAAACTATCTTCAGGGAGTACAAACATTTCCCCTCTGGCATCCTGTCAGTCACAGCAAATCTGTAAATAAACTGTCAAACTCCATTCCAATCATTCCTGAATCTGCAAGGGAAAAAAAATAGTAAAATTGGTGCAGCTGGTTGTAGTCCCTGCAGAGCAGGGCTGATTTCACAGCTTTAATATGGTTCACTACTTCACAGCCAGTCTGATCTGATATACAGCATGCAGAAATGAGTGACACCTTTGCTAATCATTTTCTTAAACTTATCACATGTGGAGGTAATAACAGATGCAATGACTTTTCAAGGGCATGGACTGGTTAATTTTTCAACAGCAAATCGACTCAAAGTTCTGCAAAATTAAAAATCCACTAAGACACACTGTCAAGCTATCTAAATTATGGAAAATCACACAAAAAGGGAAAAACAAAGGTCTGGTCCTGAGGAAGACAGTGTTAGACCCTCTCCTTACATGGTCTCATGCAAAGTAGGGCTACAGCAGCAGCAAAGMAGCCAAAAATCCAAAGTGCTGACTTCAGCAAAGACTGACTAAATAAAATGGGAAACTGTGTGTACTATTACCTGGAACATATCAGCACCTTTGTTCTGYAACTCATAACTTACCAAGTAATCCTGAAGGAGTTGGTCAAGAAGTTTTCTGCCAGATATGTTTTGTTGGACCAGAATAGCTAACTGAGGAGTTTTWCAAGGCCATATTGGAAAATGTGCTACTGAAGAAACATCAGAAAGACAGTAAGTAAACATTATCACCTTGTTGCCTATGGACTCAGGACATAAATCTCCTGACTTAGAACAGGGACAGAACTTGAACTGGGATCTGCTTTATCCTGCAGATTTTCCTTCACCATCAAGTTAAACAAAGTCACACTGTCTCTCTGGATTGGTRAATATTTCATAAGAGGCAGAATAGCCCCAAGCAGAAAACAGACTGACTCAAAACCCAATAGCAAAGACAGTGGTTTGATTTACGTTAAATTTRGGTTCAAGAATCATTTCTGTTATTCCTCAAAAAAGGGATCTCAGTCTCCTAAAGGAGGTGCATCCTTGATGTTTCCTCAAAGTCACGTTTTAGGTGCCTTTTGTAACTATGAGACAGTTTGGAGAGAAATTTTGAAACCACATAATTTCCTATGAAACAAAACCACAAGTGTTTGATTGCTCAGGAAAGCAAACTTTTCATGCTGAAATGCACCATAGGAAAGCAAAGAGCACTGAGGTCACCATGACTGCATTAAGTTTGAAGGTAGAAAAAAAACTATCACCCCCTTAATTAGGGTTGCCATATGGTCAGATTTCTACTTTCATGTTTCCTTTCTGAAGCTCAGATTTTGACTGGCTGGCAAGGGAGGAATACAMAATGCATCAAGGTTTACCATATGGGCCCTGGTCTCCTGTGCACTACATGTGTCAGAGATCTGACATATCAGAGACATCAGGCTCACCATGCAAAGGCTTCATGGCCTATCAGCTACTATTTCCTTCCACAAATTCCCAGRAGAAACCATGGGAGCCCTACCAAGCATCTCCCATTTCCCTACCACACAGCAATGCAAACCATATGCTTCAAAGTTTGCAGAAGCAGCAACTGCTGCTCTCCAGAACCGAGTGTCAGCCTGGTTTATTCTCCTCTGCTTGTGCACAAACATCTCATCCAAGCTGCAAATAACCCTCTGTGAACCTGAAAACTTCAGTGATCCAGGTCTGGACCCTCGCACATGTTGGTGTTCAGGGTCCTTAGCAGATCTTCCATCTGAGAATTAAGCACCAAAAAAAGAAATTGCTGGGTCTGAATCTCATTTCCCATTTAACAACTGAGGGAGTTGATAACCCCAGYCTAAAAATAGTCAATTCATGCTCAGAACACCCTTGACAGACAGGAATTATCAGCATCCTGATTTCAAATGTGAGAAAAATAGAAGATACTCATCTAGATGAATTAGGACTGCAGGCCAAGTCTGCTGAGGGTCAAAGCAGCACTGAAATCACCCCACGTTTTCACTGTGAGCTGGCAGCCATGGCTCTGCTTGACAATCAATGAGACATAAAAATCCAGCCTCTACACGTCTTTCCATCCAAAAAAAGCAATATTATTTCAATTTCCAATAAGAAAGAAAATGGTTTATTGGATTGTCCTTCCAGTATTAAAAAAAAGTTCTTTGCATACAGAAGTTTCAGCCCTAGAAAAGTCCACAGTGAAATACATCCCTCTCTGGCAGACAGCACAGCACAACACAGCAAGTCCTGACATGAAATGAACCCTAAGATAACACCTGACAAAAAGGGGGCCTTAAAAAGAATGCAATTATCCCAATGGGAGTTGCTCCAGAGCACCTGTGTTAACCCCTCTGCCAAAAGTATTTTGAACTCCTTAATGGCTGCAGATGATAAGAAAAGTTATGATGAGAGAAAGTCTGTGAGGCAACACCTGCAAAGTGAAATATTTTTAAGAAAAATGCTTCAGATACAGAGACGGAAGTAATTAAAAACCCAAAGAAAAACGTGTACTGCTGTCTTTGTTTTCACCCAAGCTGAACTTCCCCTGGAATTGAATTGCTGGCTCACTGGGGCAGCTGGCTGACATCCTGAGCCATGAACAGGAAAAGCTTGTCTGGGAAATCAGCACAAAACTCAGGCTTGTTTGTTTGGAAAGGAGCCCACAAGTAAACACAGACAGCCAGGGAATGGGACTGGGTGATGAAGGACCAAAATCCCCTGTGCTGATTTGGCCTCAGTCTGGTTTGCTTTCAGGAATGGCAGGCCCATGAGGTCAGGAGGGAAATCCAGAGCTGAGAAACTCTCAATGGAACAGACCAGGTTAGGGAATATTTCTATAAATTGAATGCACAGCCATCCATGGGACCTCATGGGATGCACCCCTGAATGCTGAGGCAGTTGTCTGACATAATTGTGAGACMATTCCCAATCTTTGAAAGGTCATGGCAATTCAGGGAGGTTCCTCWGGACTGGAGGAAAGCAAATGTGGCTTCTGTCTTCAATAATGGCAAAGAGGAGGACACCAGGAATTACAGGTCAGTCAGTCTCACCTTGATCCTTGGGAAGATGGAGCAGAACCTCCTGGAAACCATTTCCAAACATACAAAGRATAGAAATGTGACTGGCATTGGTCAACACAGCCTYCTAAGATGAGATGACTGGTTTGATGGATGAGGAGAAAGCAGGGGATGTTGTTTATCTCTGTTTTAGCAAGCCTTTTGACCCTGTCTCCCACAAGATCTTCACTGACAAGCTGATGAAGGGCATACTAGATACCTGGGCAGTGAGGGGGACTGAGAATTGGCTGAACTGCTGGACTTAAAGGTTGTGGACAAAGGCACAAACTCCAGGTGGAGGCAACTCACTCATGGTGTATCCCAAGGGTCAGCACTGGTCTGATACTGTTCAATATCAACAACCTTGGTGGTGGGACAAAGGGAGTCCTCAGCAAGTTTGCAGGTGACACAAAGCTGAGGGGAGTGCTGACACACAAGAGGGYTGTGCTGCCAGCAGCAGGACCTCAGCAGGCTGGAGGAACAGACTAGGAACCTCAACAGCAGCCTCATCCAGTTTAATAAATGGAAGTGAAMAGTCCTGCAACCAGAGAGGAAACACCCCACACACCAACTGGCTGAAGATCAGCTGGGAAGCAACTTAGCAGGAAAAGAKCTGAGGATCCTGAAGTACAGCAAGGCAAACAAGATCCAGCCCTGTGCCCTTGCAGCATCCTGGGTGGCACTAGRAAGAACAACTGGATGAGGAGCTGCACAGCACAGCAGGGCTGGGTCCAGGCAGCAAGAGAGTGCAAGGACATGGACACACTGGAGTGAGCCCAGGGGAGGGATGTGCAGATGATTCAGGGACCTGAACATCTGGCATCCAAGGAAAGGCTGAGAGAGCTGGGRCTGCTCAGCCTGGAGGAGAGAAGACTCACAGGGAGTCTTATCAATGAGCATAAACATTTGATGAGGGAGAGTAAGACAAGAGATCCTTCTCTGTACTGTCCAGTGACAGAACAAGAGRCAAAGGGCACAAACTGAAATAGAAAAAAAAATCCTTTCAAGGATAGACTTTTTTAAAAAAATTCTGCAGCAAGTTTCCCAGAGAGGGTCTGGAACCTCTACCCTTTGAGACAAAAGGTAAGTTTAGATTAGCTACAAAGAAAAAGTGCTTTACTGTGAGGGCATTAAGACACCCTCTGGTTGCCCAGAAGACTTGTGAGTGCCCCATCCCTGGAARTGTCCAAGGCCAGGTWGGCTGGGGCTAGGAGCAACCTGGGATGGTGGAAGGTGTCTCTGCCCATGGCAGGGAGGTGGAATGAAATGACCTTTAAGATCCCTTCCAACCCAAACCATTCTGTGATTCAAACCCAACCTGGACACAGTCCTGGGCCATCTCCTCCAACTGGCCCAGCTCTGACTAGGAGAGCTCCTGAGATCATTTCCATCCTCTTCCACACTGTGATTTGAATTACCCTTAGTATAACACTACATATAACTGCAAACAGTGCAAAATATCCTGAAAGACTACTTTGCAAAATCAGTCTGGGTGAGATAATGTACAAAGATCCATTTTTCGTCATCATATTCTTCAGTCTGTACAGACAAAAATACTAARCTGCATGTAAGGATCTACTTTGAAACATATAGAAACCAAATAGCTGGGGAGCAAGGAGTTAGAGCAAACCAGAAATGCAGTCATATGCCTCTAATTTAAAGTGCATCTTCAGTAGACTTAATAAAATCAGGACAGAACAAGCTCAAGATGACAAAATTACTTAAGAAAGCACCATTATGAAGGCAATTTTTTGACTAGTAAGTAATGACACTCTTGAGGACATCACAGCTATTTTGGAGAGCAAAAGTTTGTGAGACTAGCCATCTCTACTTTGCAGGAGCCTTTGACTCYAACCAAGTCAACTGATTTCAGTGGGAATTGAGTGGGACCACAGCAGCACAGGGCAACTTTGCAAGCTGTGATGATCTAGTCCTAAAGACTTCAACAAGAACCAAACACATTTAGAGCTGAAGACCCTGAAGACAGCTAATTTACATTTTGACATCATACAATTGAGATAATTTTCTATCCCCCACTGTAAGCAGGGAACTCTTCATTTTCATGGTCCTCACACATTTAATCAGAAAAACAAGTGGTACATCCCAGCATGCATAATACTATGGTTTTTAAGTSAGTAAAAAGGACAGAATATGCACAAAGGACATGACTAAATTAATTTTCAGAACCTCCTGACTTCCAAGTGCCTGGTATTTAACACTGTAATAACTCCAGGGGGGGAGAGAGGTCTAACTTTGTAAGGAGGAAACAAAAGGAAGCGCTTGGATGCAGCAGGGAAACAGACAGACAGACGGACACATTCACTTGACACGCTCCCCAGAAGCCCTGCAGGCTTCATCAGCTGCACTTGTAAGGCCTTTGAAGTGTGGCTGTTGCACAGCTTGTAAGTCCCTTCCTCTGGAGCTCAGGAGCTTGTGGTGTYATAAGCTACTTAAGCTCCTTAGTCCAGATCTAAGCAAACAGCTTGACGCACTTACAAGCTTCACTCCCTCTTATTCTGAAGATGTTAAGCTGCTTAGCTTACTGTCTTCAACTTTCAAATTCCTACAACCAAATCCTACCCATATACCATGAATCTGCCTTTTTTAGCCTGATTCTCCCCTCTGCTGAGGACTCAATGTCTTTTGCCAAGTCACCAGAAGAACAAAATGTTCTTTTATGGCTTAGTTCTTCCAAAGTCACAGCCAACACCTGAATGTCCATTGCTTTGGTAACTCCCACTCTGCCTTTCCAGTATCCACAGATTACTGTATATCAACAATATTCACCTGTTCTAACAAATCTCTTTACATTTATAAAGTCTGTCAAATATTTCAGTTATTTTAGAAAAAAAAAAAAGACCCCCGTTCAGGTGTAACACTCTCATCATTTTTACTACAAACTTTTGTTTCAGCAGGAACTGCAGGAACCTTTGGAATTCTACTTATACATAAAAGATGCTTTTCATCCAATCAAACTGGTACCAAATTACCAGCATTTAAAATTAATAATCTTACAAGTGAATCCTTAAACTTAGAAGTACAGTAAGGCTGGCATAAATGGAAATTACACATTTTCTAGGGCTGAAATCATTAAAACTTTGTATCTATAAATAAAAGATAGGGCAGACATTAATAAATCTTAACAAGTAACCACAAAGAGGACACAATTCCATTTTAATCATAGCATGAAAATAAGCTACYGAGCTAAGTGTGGAAGTGCTGTTATATTGACACTAGAAATGTAAAAAAATAAGATAGAAAGGCTTAAAATGCCTAGTTTTCACTGAGGATATTGATAGAATCAACACACTGGTGAAAGGCAGGCAATCATTACATGCTGTAAAATAAAAGAACAAATTATATTGCAAAGATATAGGAAAACCACAGCAGTGAGTGTTGCCATACACTAATGAAAACCTGAAGCCAGAGCAGACAAAGCAGTTATTTGTACCAACTTGTAACATAATCCATGATGTGGTCTGAATATCACATCAATACCAGGACCATACAACAGCCCCCTTGGCCAGGGTGATGGCAGTGATTAAAACACACACAAAGATATCACAGACTGCCTGGACAGGCAATACATGAACCATGAGAACCTACAGTTATCCCTAAATTAGGATAAATTAAGAAACTAATAAATATTAGGCTAAGCATCATGCTCACATCTGCTTTATGCTACATCAAGAACTAGGAAAAAAAAAACCCAAGCAACTTTTGACTTAAGCACAAAATCCATGGGTTCAGGAGATTAACAAGGGGTGTTTAGAACAAATAATGTGTTATCCAAGCAAAAGTTGTGCACAACTGGAGTGCCCAATTATTATAACGTTACCCGTGGAAAATATAAATGCTTTACACAAGCATAAATTTCCAGCAGGTATTTAGATGAGGTCCTTCACCACAGTTTCTTGGAGAAAGAAGGSTGCCACAGGACAAGAATAGAAGTGATGTCACAAATTAATGATGACCTTTTAAAAAGACATGACAGAGTAGAAGTGATCAGTTTTCACAGCTAGTGAAAGGTAGTTCTAGTGAAAGGTAACCTGGGAGAAGGCAGAGAATTAGACAACAAACCCAACACTGAGGAGACCTAAATTTGCACACCCAACAGGCTCTGAAGTATTATCTTTGAGTAAGCATGGCAAATTTTWAAAATGTCATTAAAATACCAGTTTAATACTCAAAAAAAAATGGAAAAAACAAGTACATTAGAAACTTTTATAAAAGGAATAAAGCCAGAAACAGCAATTTGCCACCAGTTAAATAGAAGTTGAGTCTCTGTCTGAATACTCAGCGAAGCATCACTCTTACAACTCAAAAAGAATGTAGAAGAAATGGAAACAATAGAGAGAGACACAACAAGGCTGATCAAAGGTGGGACAGTTTCCAACCAGACTTGAGTAATCCTGATGACAATTATTCAGCCAAGAAAAGAAATGGCTGAGGGGATACCAGGAGGAGGGCACAGGAAGTCAGAGAAGATAAATACAGAATAACTATTTTCTGCTTCTCATAGTACAAATCCTACCAAGGTGCAAATGAAGTTATTACATGCTTAACAAAAACAAAAAACAGGGAYATCTCACACAATGCACAGCTCAGGTGAAGCTCTCAGTGCTGCAGGACACCCTGGGTGCCAAAAACCTACATGCTTTTAAAGAAATCATGGGGRAAAGCCCATCAACAAATGTTACATAAAAAAAAACCTGAGTTTTGGGCAGTTGATAAGCTGCAGAGCAGAAGGATGTTCAAGCCTCGCATGTGTGTGAGAGACTGGCCACTGCCAGAGGAAGAATTTGGCCCAGCTCTGCCTTCAGCCTMACTCAGGATAACCATTTCTGCCTTCACAGCAGCAAAACGATTTAATCTCTGAGCCCTCTTGAAAGAACCTCTCCTTAATTCTCCTTTGAACAAAAGCCTGCAAATCAGATCAAGCCAGAGGTGATCCAAAAGACTTTTCAGCTGGGAAGACACAGCTTGCATCATTTTCTTTGCCCTGTCACAAAAAACATGAAAGTATTTTATAATGGGTGTTTAAAAAATTCACCATCAAGCCAAAACACAAGGCACCTTCAAATCTTGCAAAGAAATATTTGATTCTACCAGCCCCAAATGTCCAAGTGAAGCCATTTTCCCCCTCAATAATTTTGTTTCAAAAGTTGTAAAAAGACAAAAGTCTTACAATCTTAATTATGCTTATCATAATTCTGGAGATTGCAACAATCTTGACCTTTTTACCCACGTGCTAATGCAACTTCACATTAAACTTCTCTGTTTAGCAGGAGTTATCAAATGCCATGTAGCATATAAACTACATCTTGATTGCTGAGAAAACATCTCTTTGCCAAACATTATTTAGCCAGGCACTGAAGTTTCATTGACATGAGAGGCACCTGAGCACCCTCTTGCATCAGAAATAGCTAATCCTGACAGCACTGAGCCAACTGGAGCCAAAACTCTGGACTTCACCCACAAAACTTCAGCCCAAAATATCCCACCCAAGAGGTGGCTGGTCAAGATGCTGCTTTGCCTTCTTCCACTGTCATGAAGGGTAGAACACAAGGCAAACAGAAGAGAAAGCATTCTCTGTCAGAAATAATTAAACTTGTCACTGACTTTCTGTAAAACTCAAAAGCCATCTGGGAAAGGAGCAGTATGTCTCCACATCTTGTGAGTGACAAGGTCAGAGCACCCCTCACTTCCTTGGTTGCAACTCCAACACTGACTCTGTTCATCATGCTGTAAATTAATCCATAAAAATTTGGATGGAGTACCTACTGTAATTAGCTCTATCTCTCCAAAGTAGGCAAAATGAGATGGGGTGGCAGCTGAGGGATCCAGTTGGCTCATGGCTGCAGAGTGACAGAACTAGGTCAATATACCAACTTCATTCAGGAGGAGGACAACATAAAATTAGCCTTGTCGTGTTACATTTCCCAGACAAGGTTTTAAGACCTTCAGTTAAGAAGGGCTCACTAATAAAATGTTATACATTTATACTCCTCCCTGTGATCTTTTTTTTATGTGTCCCATTAGAAGCTCATCTCTATCAGTTTATGGACATCGTCTCACCTTTTTCTGCTGTGCACCTCAGACAAGAGCACCTCAACAAGCCCCCCTAAAGCCTCCTGTTCTTCAGGCTGAGCAAGCCCAGCTCCTCCAGCCTCTGCCCAGAGCAGGTCCTCCAGCCACAAGGTATTTTGGTGGCTCTTGGTCCCATTTGTCAATAAATTTCTTACATTAAGGGGTCCCAAATGAGGCACAGCACTCCAGATGTCATCTGCTGGGCTGCTGAATAAAGGACAATAATTCTTCTCCCCTAACTGCCAGGCTGTGCTTCTGTTGGTACAGCCTGCATGTTCTCAGCCTTCCTTGCTGCAAGAACACACTGCTGGCTCATTTTTAGCTAGACCTCCTACATCCTTTTCAGCTGAGCTTTCCCCCAGATCCTTATCAAGGCAGGGAATCTATGTGCCCCAGGTGCAAGTCTTGACATTTTTCCTTGTTGAATTTGATGAGGCTCCCAATGGACCATTCCTCTGTTTAACATGCAACTTCCATGATTTATTCAAGTCACAAGCATGAGCTTCTCATCATCACAGCAGAGGATAAGCCTGGAGATAGAGCTGAATGTGCAAGACAGGATTAGGTGTACACTGGTGGAGAAGTGTGTTGCACAGTTCACCCCTTTGGTCTTTTCTCATTAGATAACAAGACCTCTCTCAGTGTTTGTACTCACAGTGACTGACACACTGGGGGTCTCACTGCTGAAACTCCTCTGTTCTGGCAAACTCACATCCCTGTTTGAGGGATTTCTGCCAGGAATTGCAAAGCACACACTGGCTCACAAATGACACAACTCAGTTTTCTTGGTGGCTTTCAGAAGGAGGTGAAAAACTCAAGATAGGAACTTAGGAAACTGCTTCAGAACATGCCTAAACACAAGTAGCATCATTAGTATCAACAAGCCAATGAGATGACAATGTCTGTATTTAAATCTAGGTTCGCAATAAAAACAAAAAAAATGGTCAGACTGGAGCCATGATATTTTCTGAGAAATCCTTTCCTTAAGATTTTTTTCTCCTGAGAAGCTGAGAGGCCTCAGGAACAAAATGTGAACAATGGTTATCTGCTGCTGTGGAATGCAACAGGTGCATCTGGGATTGGTCTCATGTGGTTGTTTCTAATTAATGGCCAATCACAGTCAGCTGGCTCGGACTCTCTGTCCAAACCACAAGCCTTTGTTATTCATTCCTTCCTTTTCTACTCTTAGCTAGCCTTCTGATGAAATCCTTTCTTCTATTCTTTTAGTATAGTTTTAATATAATATATATCATAAAATAATAAATCAGCCTTCTGAAAGATGRAGTCAGATCCTCATCTCTGCCCTCATCCTCAGGTGACCCCTGTGAACACCRTCACAGTCAGACTAGAGRTAGAGTCCATTTTTATAAAGATATGTACATTTTCTTCTAAAGGTGCTTCTTTAACTCACAGCTGCAATTGAAGCATAGGGAAGTTTCACTTCTGGCTCCACAGAACCTATCCCATTACTAAAGAAACAGCAGAATTTCCACCAACTGCCCTGCAGA
Organism: Cardinalis cardinalis; assembly: GCA_014549065.1. Lineage (NCBI taxonomy): Eukaryota > Metazoa > Chordata > Aves > Passeriformes > Cardinalidae > Cardinalis > Cardinalis cardinalis. The sequence continues at coordinate 1,123,486 of JACDOX010000103.1, forward strand.
AAGTGTGTTCCCTTTTGGTTTTGTTTGCCTTCTAAACTTTCTGTGAACTTTGGAAACATCTCAGGAGTGGCTATCTGAACTTGTAATGGCAAATGAAAGAGTACAGGAGACCCACAAAATTAAGTGTGAGGGAGAAGCTGCCACTACACTGACAAGTCAAGAAGTGCATGTACTTGTATTTATGCAAACCCATGGATACTTATGGGTATCAACCAAATGTGTGTCAAGGTAAAATAATTTCTGCAGCTAAGATCAGAATAGTAGGGACACCTGTGTAATTTTAAAAACAGTTTCAGAATACTTAAAGACTGCCTTTCCACCAAAATACACATCTCCAAAGAACTTCCAGGGACTGCTTACTAAAATTGTTGGTAACATTCATACACCTGGGCATTTCCTTTGCATCATTGTCAAGACTAACACATCAGATAACTGCTGTGCTTGCAGCCCAGAAGCACTTGGGTATTTCATGCATGAGCAGCACTAGGTCAGGAAGAGGTTAATGTGTGGAAACACAAACTGGATTTGGCAAGGAGGAAGAGGAGGAAACAGTGCACTTCAGCARAAGAATATGACATTTCAGCACATGAGGATATTAAAACATCAGCTATTTTCTTTCTAGGCAACAAGGGATGTGCACCACTATATGCTCCATATCTTGGCAAACTGASTGTTACAATTTTCAGAGAACATGGAAGGGAATAACAGAATAATTTCTCCATAGAGTGTGGGCTTTGGATGAGCTGGTATCCACTGAGGATCTGGAAATGTCCTTTTTATCTCTCAGTCACAAAACWATTTGAAACATTGCGGGGAGGAAACAGTTATTCCTTCCCTGTTCTGTAGCTGAACCTAAATCAAGACCTGAAGTGTCAATTTACCCTCTAGAATCTTTTGTTGCAGTTTAATTTACTTTTCCTCCAATGTAATCCTGGTGTCACCTTACTGTTTAATATTGAAAGCTATTGACAAAGGAAATGCTGATTCATGAAAGTGAGATTTTRCTCTAATGTATTCGTGTGAAAACAAATGAGCCTCTTCTGCTACAYGGTTCTTCCTCTTGCTCACATTTCATTTCGGCCCTGATAGAATTTCAGATGGGGTGAGTGAATCCTTCACAAATGCTGCAGCAAGTTTTTCTCAGCTGTGGGCCAACAAGCAGAGCAGAGCACTGGAACAGCTGCCCAGGGRGGTGTGGAGTCTCTCCCTGGAGTTCCAAACCCACCTGGGCACATTCCTGYGTCACCTGCTCCAGGTGACCCTTCCCTGGCAGGGGAGTCAGACTGGATGACCTCCAGAGGTCCCTTCCAACCCAAAGAGTTCTGCAATTCTGTGAACAAATTTGATTTCAAAGAAAAGCSTCACATCCAGTGCAATAAGAATGCTCCTTGGAGTGTAAAAGGGCACAACCACTCGCAGACTGAAGCAGGGCTGTCTCTGAACTTACAGAACCCCTTTATCTGGTTTCTTCCCTATTCATACAGCACATTCTGCTTCATAGATACATATTTGCTGAGGCTTAATCCTGATTAAGGTTTATATTCTAATCCAGCACTGCTTATCCTCACTATTCACAGCAGCTGCACTATTCATAACCCAGTGCTTTCATTGACACTGATTTGCAGGAGGAAGCAGCACAAGCTCCTGTTGTGCAGCATGGTCAAACCTTAAAGGTCAAGACCAACCACGCTTCCTCTCTGCCAGTGCTTCCAGGGCTTCTCCACAACTGATTCCCATGTAACAGTATGCACTGAAAATAACCTCTGCTTGCTCTGCCTGGGTGCTGAGATCCTCATTCTTCACAGGTTGCTGGTGCCACAACACTCAATTCAGTTCAAGTACAAGATGTTGCCATTGCAACTGGGTCCTAGAAGGCCAGAGGATCATTCCAGAAGTCTAGTTATCCTCTGAGAGCAGTGTGGCAAAAAGGCCCCTAAGCCTGGGAGAAGTACCTACAAACATCTCTGTAAGAGCATATTCAAAAATCTTCAAGAGGAATAGGCCAAGCAATGTCAGCCTCAAAACATCTCCTGGAGGGTAAAGATCTGTCTCCAGCCTAGAAACTCCTCTCTACACACCACCACTGTAAGGAGACACTCTCCAGCTCCCACCACCCTCAGCAGCAATGCCAGCACAACATCCAGGAGGTTTTCCAGCCAGAACGGTCTCATTTCCATTCCCAGCACAGATCAGGGATGAGCATGGGAATAGGGTGGGATGAATAGGCTACACTGACAGATAAAAGCATTTCAGAGATTCATTCTGCAGCCACACTCCATGGATTTGTGCAATGAGGAGCATTGGAGGAAACCAAGAAAGGGAAGCGTTTTGCTAATTGTATGGTAGCAGTTATTGAGCATTCAAATGGACAAAACAAAGCAACATGGCAAATATCCTTAGGGTCCTCATCATGATGCAGAAAACAGGGGATTTTAATTCTTTCCAGCAATAAAACATGCTGGTGTCTTTTAGTGCCTTCACAGAACCCTTTGAATGGCTCTGGATGCAGGATGATTCAGAATTCTGAGAAACTGAAACAAGAGGAGGAGGACAGAGACAGTATGGGAAAAGGATTGAGTTTCAGTATTTGGAGTACAATGGGCAAAATATTCTCTGGTAACTGGAAAGAAGGCTCACAAAACATGCTCAGTGTCTTGTCCTACTTTGCCATACACTCCTGGTGTAAACATGAACATAAACTAAATTCCAGCATTGGAACCCCATCTCCCAGAGCCAACTAGCACTTGAACACACTAACTATGCCCACCACATTAGGCTAAAACAGAGCAGCAACCACCTCACAAGCCTCTATCACATCAATTCCAACAGTTATTCTGCCAGGAAAAGGTTAACCAGGGACTGAAGCTGAATCAGTTGTACTCACGTGGTTATAGAGCTACTTGCACTGCTTACACCTCATGCACTGGGAGAAAGAAGAGATCTGTGYAGAGTGAAACCAGAGCCTCTGCTGCAAACATCAGCTGTCACCACTGCTCTGCCAGCACCCTGCCTGCACGCCTTCCCAAATGCAACAGTGCTCCCCAGAAGGTTGAAAAACACTGATGAGGTCTCGTGGTTGTTGTCTCTASACCCTGCTGCCAATGCAGAGCAGCCAGAGCAGAGGCAGCTCCTGCACTTGAGCTGCACAGGTGCCTTGACACTWCCAGAATGAACTGAACTGAGGAGAACACTGGGCTGAAAGCATTTTTCATCACTATAATAACAAAGGTAATAGCACTTCTGCATGGGGGCTCAACAGGCCAGGCACATTCTTCCACAGTGTATAATAATAATTCTCTCAGCTCAAACAGGAGCTCTGGAGAACACCTGAGAAGCCCCATCACCTGATGCAGAGCCAAGCAGCACCAGGGTGGATGCAGAGGCACAGGACAAGCCTGGCACAGCTCAGGAATGTGGGTCCCACCACRTGTGCCCAGCTTGCCCAGCCGTGCAGCCAGACCTACCCCTGGTTATGGTGTCCTCTCTCCACATGGGACTGTCACAGCAAGGTTTGGCAGCTGGAGTGCTCCATTTCACCTTCCTGAAGAGCTCCTGAGGAAAACAGCAGCTTAAAAATGAAAAATGAGCTTTGACACAGGCGAGTACCTTGGCTGTGCACAAAGCAGGCAAGCCCAAAATGGCACACACATTTTCCTCTTTCCTCCCTGGATTTCTACTCATTCCAGTCAGCGTTTTATAAACACAAAAATTATTAAAAATATAAACCAAAGGATAAAGAACAACTTGGATCAACCCAGTTCTGATATGTGGAGGCATGCTTCATTTATTTTGGATGTTTTAATCATAGAGAGATATATCATGTGAAAGGAGCGTTTTCCTCACTAGCTACCAGTATTTAAAGTTAGCAAAACAGAAGCCACTGAACATTTATTCAGGTGAACTCATGTATGTAATGGAGTTGCCTTCAGCAACTCTCCCTCACTCCTGGGCCTCCTGTGACTCTGCTACCTACATTTATCTTCCTCTGATGATCACAGCTGGGCAGGATTTTCAAACTTTRAACCAGAAAGCCTTGAAGCCTGCATTATACACAGTGCTAACAGCCCAAACAAAGAGGCAAGAGCAGCAAGAGGTTTATTGTAATAGTGGTATTTTCCAAGCCCTTATCGAACAAAGCATTTAATCTAATGTATTACACTTAATGAAGAGTCAGGAACTTGTACTGCAAATAACAGATCAGATATAATTGGAATTTGCTCCGCACCACTAGCCTACATATATCAATAAAAACAATAACCACATTGGATTTTGGGCTCACTTCATTTGCATTTCTTAATTTAGTGTTTAACTAATTTAACAATAGTAATGATTTAATTCAAATTACAATCTAAGGAAAATAATTTTAAAAAGCCATTAAAGATTTCATTAAGTTCCATCTAAATTAATATTAGCTTTCTTAATATTTTCAGTAAATGATTTTTTTCTCTCACCACTGAAACAAACATGAAGTTTCCTTTGTGCAGTGAAGCTTTAGACAAACCTTGTTAGATTTATTGGTATTATTTCAAGCAATTAATTAATATACATTAAGGTTATTTAGAGAAAAGGCACAAAAAAAGGCAGGAAAATGGATGAAGCTGTTTTTAAAACACTGCATTCAACTTAGGTAATTGTTCTTTGAGCCTTTTATGTGAAGCTCTTAGGTACACCATCCCTTAAATCACTTTTTTCACAATTTTGTGGCATTGCTCCAAAGCATCAGATGCACATGATGACTAAAGGAGTTATTTCTTGCAGTTTACTTATAAACAGTTTCACATTTTCCGATAGATATGCCAGCAATTTCTTATTCTAATGTGTCATACTGAAAAACAATGGTTTCAGATGTTCACCTCCATTTCAGTGGGTACAAAGCCTTTGTGTTCACAAAATTAAGTGCCCCATATAAGCTTTGYATCACTTTCTCTGCAGTAAAACTGCTCATTTGCAGGTAACCTTAAGTCATTTAACTAGAAGTGCTCTTAATTTGAAGAGATTAGTCAAGCAGCTCTTCACTTGTACATTTGTATTGCCATTATAATTAGAACTACTTCAAAATAACAAAAAGTTCATTTTTGACCAGAATAAACACAGGGGGGAAAAAAAAGTCAAGAGCATCTTAGGTAAAGAGAATGGATGCTTTTGAAAATATCCTTCAAAATCCCTCAGGCTCTGTGACCAATGACCACCTTCATTCCAACACCACTCACAGGGCTGCTGCCACACAGGATAAAATGTACAACATTTCTGTGTGTTTTAAGCTTCTCCCACAGAGAAAATGGCTGTGTGCAGATAAAATCTGACATCTACCCTGCTCAGTAACAGATGCTGGCAAYGGAGAGGGAAGGAGCTGAGTGACCACTCCTGGAAACACAAAGGAGGGATGCCCTGAAATGGAGTCCCCAGGACGTGGATACCTCCAGGGTACAAAGCCCTCTACCAACAAAGCCCATGGCTAAAATGCAACAAGAGTGATACTAAGCTGTTGAAAATAAGACATAAGAACTTCCCACCCTGAGGGAAGTTGCTAAATGATGGAGTGCCTTGGCAAGATAGACAAGCACACTGAAACTTTGGCTACCAACTTTGGAAACTGAACGTGTTTACAAGTCAGTTCATTTGTTAGTGTTACTGCAAAAGTGGAAATGGAAATGACTTMTATTTGAGAAAGATGCAGYTGATTTCTATAACCAGGAGCTAATTAAACTTTCATCCACCAGAACTTCTGAAAATRTCTAATAAATATGCATTTCAGAAATGCATATTTCCATGGAAATAGGCACAATTAGAGGTGAAGCACGAGATGCTAAGCCACAGTTTAGGAACATTCCAGATAAATATTGACAAGTGAAATTATCTGCAGTAGAGGTATTCTCTAAAGAACTAATTCACTTTGAGATACTATGAAAAATGAAACCATTACAAACTTACCCTTTGCTTTTATGTATATTCATACTTGTATTTTAATTTCAGATTTCCAGCTTTCAGAGATTTCTTGACATTTCTTATTAGTCTTGAGATATTGTCAAATAGAACACAAATACTTTAAAACCAACAGAAGTGGTAGAGAAGTGGCCATTTTTAAACTCACTTTCTACTTGTGTAGTAATTGATGTACAATGCTCAGCAGGTACTCCTGAGCTTAGTTTTACTTTGTCTGATGCTGTACAATCACTCTAACTGCAGTCAGAAAAAGACAATTTCAGATTCAAGCAAACTTTGTGTTCTTTTATCCATTCTTTGGATTTTCCAGCTAGGAAAGTTATAGCACTGGACAAGCTGGAGGTCACTGCAAGACACTGTCAAGTCCAGCCTTTTGAACATCAAAGAGAAAAGTTATATCACTGTCCAGAAGCTGGGATCTGGAAGCTGGGATCTTATTTCTGTGGATGCTCTAATCTCACTCTTCCACACACACAATTTTCTTCCTTGGGTTGATCCTGTCACTGATCCCAAATTCCAGCCTCCAAGTGCAAAGGTAACATTTTTCTGTTCTTACCTCAGACAACTGGAGAAGTACACACTGCACTTGAAGGTTGTTTTTTATTAACTTTACACCTTTTGCCACCTTTTACACTTGGACTAAACTGAGGTTGGGAAAACCTTGGGGCTGAGACCTCTTATTTTACATTGCCCACACATATCTSTGCTAGTGCACAAGTTAGACACACCACATACAGGTTAAATAACATAGTAGTTTAAAGAATTCCCTTCATGTGTGTTCTTGAAAACCACAGGCCAGAAAGAGGAAAAATTTTTAAAGCTGCCCAAATTAATTCCTCGTGTCTGAAGAGAATTGAAGTTATGYAAGTCAAAAGCAAAATAACTTTTGTCCACAATTGTGTGAAATTTACTTGRGTCTTACTTAAACAAGAAACGTGGGAGGTGGTTGGCTATTCTTTTCCTTGAGATAATCTGGGTAAGTAYTGAGTAGCTGTCCTCTGGAAATCAAAATCTGGATGGAAACAAAGCTTTAGATATCCAAAATTGTTTTTGAAATTTAGGCAGTAATCTCTTTTTAAGTAAGGGGAAATTGCCTTGCCTAATTTCATGCAGCAATCACAGCTAAAATCACTGTATGTGCTGGCAAATAGAGGAAGCAGGAGAAGAATGGCTTTTCTAGTAGGAACCCCTGTTAACACTGAAAACCTCAAGTGTGCTTTGATGCAGCTGAAAGCATTGAGACACTCAATGCTCAGGAGTGATGCATAACCTGAGATGTGTAAAAGAAGCTGAATAACCTTAAACCAGAAAAAAGAAACCAAAAAAAAAGAAGAAAAACAGCTGGAAGGACTGGGGAAGTCTTGGGAGAGCTGATTAGAGCTCACTAACAGGACTGTCACATTCGAGCAACAAAAATGAAAATACAGGAACACACCAGGAAAAACACTTAAAGGAATAAATATGTAGCATTTCACTAGGTGTCAACTAAGGTAAATGTAGTATTTTACAAGCAGAATGATTATGAAAACAGGGCTTCATTTACAGTTATACCAGAACCTGCTATGGGTATACATTATTACTACACAGCAATGTTATATAGCTGTGAATCAGATTAACTTCTTTTTCTTACAGATTCCTATGTGTCTGGGGTRGAAGGGACAACTCTCATCTTTTAAACTCTCTCTTCTGTAACATAAATGATCTCTTCAGACCAATACACCTAGTTTTAGGGTGGGGAAAAAAAAAATCTTGTTCTTAAAACTGCCAGTGCTAAAGAATTCACTACACCACTGTCAATTTCTGCAGTTTGATTTCAGTTTCTGTTAAAAATCTGCACCTTCCTTGTCATTTGAGGTTTGCCTGCTTTCAGCTTCCAGTTATTGAACCATAATGTTTCTGTCTGTAAGGCCCAAGAGTCCTATACTATCAAGTTTCCTTTCCCCAAGAAGGCAGTTATAGACTGCAGTCATGTCATTCCCTTGCTAATCTAATTGGATTTAAAACTGTAGATCAGTCTCAAAAAACAAGCAATAAAAGGAGATTTAGTAGATAACCCAGCTGATCTCCAGGTCCCCAGCTTCCAGAGACCCACAAAGCTCTAACAAACCCAGCAAACTGACAGCTTGACTATTTTTCTGAGTGCTGCCTGAACAGCACAGCCRCTGACAGAGCCATAAACAATCTCTCCTAACATCAGGGCACAGGAATTGAACCATTTACATACTTGGTCTTTTGCTGACCAAACATTAAAAGCAATTGTTCAAAGAATGACAGCATTTTATCATTGTGTCAGAAAAGAAAGACAGATAGTACCCTTTCTAATCTTTTTTATTAACTCTTCAGATTTTCTGTTTTCATTGTATTTCCTGTATATGTATGACAACAGTAAAGCAAAATAAAAGCAAGACAATAGCCACTGCATGAAAAATTCTAGAGCACGTAAGCAGCTTCCTTATAGCACATGAGGTCATTTCCTTCAGAGACATTTTATCTAACCCTTTAAAAATTAGTTAAACTAATACTTTACTCTCCTGAGCCAAGTAATAATAAAAAGCCAATTTTTTGTGAAATACTTGGTCAGGGAATTGGTAATGAGCTAACCAACCTTTCCAGATCACCGGCTTAAAACCAAGCCTTGCTTGATCATGCCTTGAAGTCTCAGCTACGTGATAAAAGTCTGATGCTCTGTGAAAAATAAAAGTGGATAGAGTCAAGTTCTTGGCAAGCTACTGCCCATCTCACACTGGCACTCTTATCAGGCAGAAGTTTCATCAGAAAATACAAATATCCTCTGCAGCAGAATGACTGGCTTATCTGGGAGGAAGATCCTGCCTCTGATGAATTTCAAAGTACTTTTTGAGCCAACACTCCTCCCTCAAAAATATAGGTTTAAGATGTAATGGGAAGGCATTTCTGTTTGCCCTGCATGCCAAGCAGCACACTCTGCCCCATCTCTGTTCCACATGTTTCAGTCTGGCTGTTGCTGCTCTCCACTATTGTTCCAAAAAGAAAACTTCAACCTGTCACAGTCCTCTAATAATTTTTAAACTGTTTTCACAAGCTTGCTGAAGCAAAAGGCCCCTAACAAAGCCAGCACCCTCATGCTGCTGGAAACACCATCAGCACTCTCAGCAGCAAACAGCAAGAGACAAGCACGAAGCCAACACAACATTTTAGTATTGATTTCTCTAAGAAATTTAAATCCCACAGGGCATAAACATCAATTTAATCTGTATGCAACTACAAAATGGCCTCACTCCCAGTGTTCCTTATTTCAATCAAAACACTGCTACAACTGGAGTAAACACACACTCRGCAGTGCAGGCAAAGGCTGACAGAACAAGAATCCCCGCGCTCCCAATAATTCACAGGAGTTTTGGAGAGCACAGTCACAAATGCCAGACAGTCAAGGACAACCACCAGYAGGAAAATCTGTCTCACAGCCAGACACAAAGGCATCCCTGGAACATCCCAAGGACCAGTGACATCCTGCCTTGCTAAGCAAGAGAGYTACTTCATCCTCCAATCCAACACTTAGTTGTGGAGTAACAGCCTCAGGTGTCACCTTTGGGTTTCTGTGCCTCCATGTGACAACAGGAACAATAAAACACAACTGCTCCACATTGTACTAAGTGAYAGTTTGGAACAAGGGAAGTGGTGGAGTCACTGTCCCTGGAAGTGTTCAAAAAACATGTAAGCATGGCATTTTATGAGAGATGTCTTAGTGAGCATGGTGGTGTTGGGTCAAATGTTGGATGTGATGATCTTGGTGTTCTTTTCTAACCTTAATGATTCCTTGATTCTATTTTCTGAGCATCCCTGAATCCATCAGACTGCCTTCCCTGCAGGAAAAAAAGCCACACATTACTGCTACCTCCAGCCTGYTGAGAGGAGCATCAGAAGAAAACACCACATGAAGAAAATGAAAATTCATCACCTTGGGGTTTACCCTCATGCAATCTTAAACTGAGTTCTTCAGAAATGTCAGCCCTCCCTCTAATCCCTGAAAAATCAGGCCCAGCATGCTCTGACATTCYTCTTTTTCCTAGCACTTCAGACTGCTATTTTTTTTTCAATAATGCACCCCAAAAAGATCATTCTCACAGCAGTGCAAAGCCCCAGGCATGTCAGTGTCACCCCAGCCAGCACTTAAGCACCAATACAGTCACCAGAATTCAAGGCACCAACATCATTTGTGAATGATGGATTTATGTAAGAAACTATAAATTACACAATAATCACAGACACAGGGTTTTATGGACAAAGCCTGCACTCATAAAATGTGGCACCTTCTACCCACCTGCCCTGCTGAGCACAGTTAGGYGGCAGAATCAGACTCCTGAAGGTATAAGGGTGACACAACAGCACCTTGGGCAATTGGAGTATTATGGACTCACTGATAGGCACAAAAACAAGACAGAAAGCCCTGTCCAAAGTTAACAGCTTCAACACAGACCCCACCCCAGATAATCAGCCTTCCYACATGGCAGGATTTATTAATTGCTGCTGCAGTCCCACACAAGCTGACTTGACTCAACTCTAGCACACACCTGATCCCACATGTGTTGACTCAGGGCTCAGGTTACCACAATCTAGAGCAGAAGGTAATTTAAATATCTATTGACTACACGTGATCAACACAGAGCCCTGACCTGTGTGCTATTTTCCTTCAGCATATGTAACACACATCATGGCATATTTACTTCACCTGTCAGTAAGGTGAGGGATGGATTTTGCTCCCCAAATTACTCAGTTTTGTGGGTTTTCACCAGAACAGCTTCACTAGGTCCAAGCAAGGACCATGGCAACATTCTCCAGCCAGTGTCAATTTTAGGATGAACTTTAGGATTGCTTGGTYAGGAACAGAAGCAGCTCTGAAGTGATCATCAAGATTATTGAAGTATATACTGGCAGATCAGTCTGTACCACTGACAGCTTTATGGCTGCTGTGACCACCTGTGTCACTGAGCTGCTGACACTGTCATTTCTCCACAAAGTTACCATGGTTTTGACTTCAGAGAGTCCCCTAGCCATGCAGCAAGAATGGCTCCAAGTCCAGCCTCTGAGCTGCAGTTGTGAGCTTGGCTTTCCAAGGGGGATGGCTGCAAGCAGTAAAAGGAAGTGAAAAAATAGAAGGCGTTTATGATACCATCAAAATTCAGGAAAATAAAGGCAGAACAGCAAACCCTCACCTTATCTTCATGAATCTCTGAATGGGAGGATGTAAACAACAGGGACAGACCAAACTTCACTTGTTTGTTTCTAGATTCARCACTCAGTCCACCCCTTAAGCATATAAGCAAAACAGGATACAGGGTGTTACTGAATGATTTCCTCTGAAACCTGATTGAGAAAGATTAGAGCAATTAGAACAGAGTGACACACACTTTGAAAGCCCTTAAATCACAATTAATATCGGGTTTAACCTTTCTCCTAAGGATCATCTGGTGACTGTGTGCCACTTTCAGAACAAGGCTGACACGTCCCAGCCTCAGAAASAAAATTCATGAGACAGAATCCCCTGCCCTCTACTGGCACCAAAGCCACACTGAAATCTGAGCTCGTGTCACAGGCAGCACAAACAGCACCTGAGGAGCTGCTTTAAGGGGTATTTTAAACTATTATTTGTCATTTACATCAGATTTTTAATGTGCTGGACAYTTCCAGCTGGGAACAAGACTCACGTATGAAAAGCTCTTTCAGCATCATTGCACTCCCTCCCACAGCACCAGCTAGAGTGAGGATTCAAAACACTGCTCCTTGCAAGATAATATATTCATTAACTGGAAGCTAATTCTAAGGGATTATCTAATGTTTGTCATGTTCACAGTGCATAACCAAGAACTCTATATGGCAGTTTTTATKAGTTTGTTTTTACAGAATTCTCTCTCACGTACGCTGTTGCTGTTCTGATTACAGCCATCCAAACTGCATTTGGCCCAAGAACAGAGAGGCAGGTTCAGAGCTGCCAAAATCATTTTCCAGCACCTTGGTGCCAGAGCTAGGGAAAYTCTTAGCCAGGTTTCTGACTCATATGCACCACTGTGACAGCACCACACAAACCTCAGGGCACCCCAGCAAGGCATTTGTTGTGACTGACCATGCCACATCCATTTCTCTCACACATTGATTTAATGGGTGTCATCATAGAACCTTCCAGAGCTTGTGAACACTTCTTACTGTATTCTCCCATCAGTGCAAACAACAGCAACAACAAAAAAAAAAAAGCCAAGATTTACCCTGCTGTGATTATATTTCTGAATGTAAATCAGCTTGATTCCTGGAAATATCAAAGTAAATCCCCCATGTAGGCAAGGCCTAAAAGGAATTGAATAAACACAAGAGTCCCAACTGCATATTTAATCCAAAAAATAAATAAGCTTTTAAATCACATTAAAAGGAAAGAAAAAAAAAAGGCAGCCTGAAAAACAGCAGCTATTAAACAAGAGAAAGTCTGGCAATGCTGGAGTAATTCCCACAATGCTCATCCTTACCCTGAAACACATTGAGAACACACCCTGTTTCCAGAGCTGTCACACAACAAATGCAGATGTGAGCCTGCCATCACTACACAAACAACAGAGTATGACATTTAAATAATGCCACTAAGGAGAAGTGGGAGATGCACACAGCCTACACTATGTACAGCAGTTCTTTTTTAAAGCAACTCATCTGTTAAGTTACCAAATAGCTAAAAGGCCCTAGGGATGTAACAAAAGTATCTAATATTCCAAAGAAATCATAGGAATATAATTCAATCACACGTGTCTCCTTTTCATTGTAGGCATCTACAGCATTTTAAAAAATACTAATGAAGAATTTTTAAAGCTTATTAAGCCACATCCTAAAACTATTTGGATTTTTGGCTCTTCTACTGAGYCTAAATGTATTTACAGATAATTTACCCCCATTTGTTCCTGTGTCAGGGTTGTCTGAGATCTCAAATAGTTCTTCTCACTCTGGTGCTTGTCTAACCCCTGACATTTACAGACTGCAAAAGTATCCTCAGCCATCAGCTTTCTGGGCTATATAAGCCAAGATTTTGGTGCAGCAGAATCTAAGAATGAAGGATAAACAGGCATTTTAAACACAGCCTATTTGAAACTCTGCCTGGCTCCATAAATAATCTCCACAAATAAATACAGTTTCAACTATACAAGAAAATATATAACACAAAAACCTTTACAGCRTAAATTTATGAGGTGGTGTTGTCAAGCCTTGTGATTTGTTCCCTTATCTCTGCATTTTCTCAACTTTCAGCTCCTGGAGTTCTCTCTTAAAAATAAACAATAAAAATATTCTGTCCTTCATGATTATTGATAAAAGCCTGGGGGTAGGAATGACTTGTGAAGAAGAAGGTCAGGATGTAAATTAAAGTACTATGATTTTTAAAAATAAATATTTATTAAAAATCCCCAGATGAGTTAATTCAGCATGTTTAAGACAGCACTGGCTGATACACTGTCAGAAAACATCCATAAAAATCTTACAGGTTTGCCTGTATTATTTTTGTAGAATTGTACACCTAATAATGATCTGAACCCTCTTCTCTAGGTAAAATACTGKCTGACTTTGCTGTTCCAATGTGCTAAAAACTATTCATACCATAAATTCTAGGAAGCTGGAGCTCTGGCTTTTTTAATCACAAGACAGGGAAAGGGCTTCTGCCTTATTAACAGAAAACTGAGGTAAAGAGGTGTGTGAGCAGCTTATGGCAGATCCAAGAACTCAACATAGATTTCAGATTTTCTGAGTTACAGTCTTGTGCTTCAGGCAGAAGGCTGGTCTTCTTTTCACTTAACCAGCTATCAAAGGCCAAACTCTTATTTCAAAATGGAAAACGCAGCCCAGAAACAATGAGACAGCAAGAATACTTGAAAAAGGAGTCTTCTTAAAGCTAAATCTCCGTGGTCCYAATATTGCCATCTACAAAAACTTGCACCCAACACACCATCAATAATTTTTCCAAGAGACCAAACTCAGAGCTCATACCGGTTTCTGCATCCATCAGGCAGGACAGGAGTCACAGCAGTGACATTACTGCCTTTGGCCTCCAGTGCCATTAGTTCTCATCATACTCACAGACTTTATATCCCAGCTTYTCAGCATGAATCCTCTTGGCCATGAACTGCCCTTCAATCAGTGCTCGTATTTCTACTTCCTTTGGAAACCTTGGAACCTGTACCAAAGAGGGAAAGAATTACCAACTCCTTACCCAGCACACACTGCCAAGCTGCAGAGTGGTTAAAAACACAAGACAGGTTTGTGGTTGATTAGCTTTGCCTTCACCCTGAAGCCTGCTCTCATCTAGGCCCAGCTCWTCACTCATACACACAAGATGGACCTAAAGACTCATGACAGAGAACACAACCCAYATCCTCAATGCTGTTGGCAAATACATCAAATTTGAAGTTGATGCACAATGGGAAGAAGTTTAGGGCAAGTTGTAAACTCTTCCCTAAGCATATCCCATCACCAAGAGCTGCTTAGGAATCAATATCTCAAAAATATAAATTTAAAGCTATTATAGAACATAAAATTATATAAAATTCAGATGAATTAAGCAMCGTCACAGAAGTCTAAATCTATTTGTCTGCACAAAAGTGAAACCTTGTAATCTTTTCATTAATTTATTTTGTTTCTACCTATAACACTTTTCTATCCTTTCATCAAGGAGGCAACAGAAGCAGGAGAATATTGAACTGCAAACAAATAAAGGGAATCCTTCACATGAAGTTGAGTTTCTCCATGCACTGCAGTAAGTGCCTACAATTGTGTAACAGCTAGAAGTGATTAAGCATTCATTTAACAGCCAACACTTAAGAGAGTAGAGCTGCACTGCAAACACCAGATAGCATCAATCTCTGTTCACCTACGTGAGGTCTGATCGACTGGGAGTCAKGATTGATCAAAGACATCTCCTGAGTTTCAGTACCACCCAGAAAGCCAGGCATTTAAACAACAGCCATTCCTCAAAAAAAAAAAAAAAGGAACAACAATATACAAAGAACTTCCCATAACTTAATTTCTATTTCATTCCACTTGGACTTGAGCCTGTGCTTACTTAAATGCCACTATGTGGCTTGTAGGTTACTCCAAGTCATGCAGGGCAGCAAAATGAGGTCTTTAAGTTCACACATATATAGACAAAATATTACAGCCCAAAGTTTCAACACACCCTTATCTATGTGTTTAAAATTTAAAAAACAAGGCCTAAGTCATGTACATGTCCTAAGTTCTCAGTAAGCTTAAAGTTAATCCTGTCTCAAAGACAGTGTTGGTTTCAGTAAATCCACATTTTCCARTAAAGAAAGTACATCCTTAAAAAATACCATATAAGTTCTAGTTCAGACATTGCTCTGCAGATGCTCTCAAGCTACAGACCAAATACTTCCTTATGAAAATCCTCCCAGGGACTTGCATCAATAAATGAAACTGGACAGCAAATATTTCAGACAGAAAGAAAAAAATATATAATGGCAAAGAGTTGAAGTCTTGACAGCACTCCTTCAAAGTTTGAAACATTAACCAGATTATTACTACCTTTTGGTTGTCTCTGTTGAATCTGTGAATCCCAACTGCTTCAGGAGTAATTTCCATCACATCAAAGTAGAAACCTGCATCAAGAGACATTAAAGATGTCATGTTTACTCCCAGGCCCAAAGCTGGAATCTTATTCCTGCACACAGCTAAAATGATAATAGATGTTTATCATGTATTTGGACATGAGTCACCACACMGCCTGTTTCTTTACAAATTTCCATCCACACATCAACTTCTAAATGTTCTGGGCCATGTGGTGAGATTCTTGGGGCTCTCCTGTGCAGAGCCAGGATCTGGACTTMAATGATCCCTGCCAGCTCAGGATATTTTATAATTCTATGTTTCTCTCAGTTTCCAAAGTGTGGATATTAAAAAACACACCAAACAATGTAATAAACACCAAGCCTACAAGAGAGGATACACCCACCACAATGCACACATTTGCAGTAACACAGCTAATACATAACTCATACTAGAAATATTCTGAGTAGGTCAGATGCAAAGGTGAAAGGAGAAAAAAAACCCCACACACATAAAAAATGGGAAGTTGGTAAGAAGAGTACAGGAATATTGGAACATTTCATACTCTGAATTAGATTTCATGAGTTTATGAGAGAACATCAGATATTTTAAGTCACGAAGCAGAGCTGGTCTCTGAATAGTTTTGATGAGATCTGAGGAAATGCAGTAATGCTTTGTAGACAGCTAGACAAAGATTGCTTTGGGTTGGTCAGAAAAGATATTCAAGAAAGAAGACCAGGAAAAAATGAGGACAGAAAAACTGAACAGAATAGCTAAGAAACTAAGGAGAGTTTCTGAGGTTCTAACCTTGGAACAAAACTGTGCTGCCCTAGCAGACCTGGCAAAATAAAACCCAAAATCATACTGTGCTTTAGCACACATAACCTTTCTGGTTAAACATTCTGCAAAGTTGCCAGCAAGCAACTCYGTGTGCCACAGATCTGCAGGGGCAGCACATCCCAACATTCCAGTCCTGACCTCCAAACCTCTGCAGAGGCCCCTCCCCACACCACAGGGAGCACAGGGAACAAGGAATAAAAGGGGGGTATTTAACCAGCTATGCCTTTGCTTTGCTCCCCCCAGGAACTTAAATTATGGAGATTACTGCATTTGTTACAGAGATACCCAGAGGTTATTCCAGTACATGGATTRTTGAGGATGACTTTCATGAAACACCCATTTTATAGAAGAGTGAGATATTCAAGTGAATATACTATAATACAAGATTTAAATCTTTAAGGCACTGTCCTGGTTCAGTAACAATATTTTCATCAACTACTAATTTTTTTAATATTTTCTAAACYGGCTGACTTTGGGGTTTTAGATTAATTTCTTCCCATTTTCTAAAACACTAGAACTGATTTGTCTTCCAGTGAAAAGAGATTCCCGGTCATTTTAATGCCCCACAGAGACTGGATTTGACAGACAACATAACAGAGCTTCTAAAAATGAAAAATCTAATCTCAAAGTGTCGAGAGGCTCTATCTTAAATTCACTTTGCTAAGGAGTGAACCCTTCTATAGCTTAAATATCTACATTTAAAAACTTTGCTGCCTATAATTTTCACATTAATTTTACCTATATCAATTCACACCTGAGATGATGGTGATGATTTCATACCCTGCTCTGCAATGGGTCCATTTTAATCTTGATTAGACATGTGCTCACTTTTCAACAACTTATTTCAGAGCTATATATTAGACTTGTAAAACATTAAACTGTGGGAGAGAAAATAATGAAAAACTTGAAATCCATGAGTTTAATAATATTTGTAAAATAATTCCATCATCAGAATTTTGTTACATTTCACTTACTAACCATAACATGGGGGAAAAAACAGGAGTGAAATTATTCTGTGACACACACTGGGGAAAATGCAGGAAATCCAGGCATCCCTTGACAGCATTGCTTTGTACACRTGCATGAACAAGATTCTAGAGTAACGACTGAGAAAGAAATAATACAGAGGTACTTAATTCACTTGGTTTGAGTCTTCAGAAAAAGAAATAAACTTTAATGAAAACCTACTTCAGAAATTACTAGTTTTAAACATKCTACAGCTAAGATGTTACTAACACCCTTCCAACAACCACAGGAGATCCATAAATATAATTTTCTTAGTCAGTGAACATTGAAGGAAAACACTGTGATGACACTTAGGTTGTCAACAGAGCATTTCCAAGTACACATTAAGAATTTCTCCTGCTCTAGTTAATTCTTTACCTTTATGATGGCCCAAGTAAAAAGGAGGTACAACACCTACTGCAGAATGTGTCTAAGCAAACCCTCAAAGTCCCAGCCCTGCTAAGGTTCATACCCAAGTTTCCACTGTTTCCAGCATCAGTTGATGATAAGGCTTTGGAGAATTCATCCCAGGAGCCTGAAGCACACTCATCTCTGATCCTCTCTCTCATCAGAGAGCCATTCTTAAAACTGAAACACACAAACACACCATATGCATTTTCCAAAATGTTTAGCTCCAGATTTTTAWATCATTTTGTTCCTCTACTTGATGTTGTTTAGTTTATCAGCTAAATGAAGCTAGGCAAGTTAAAAGATGTAAACACTTCATTATGAAAAGAGATAGAGAAGGAAGAACAAGATAAGTAAAAGCTTTTCCAGGAGGTGCTGGGGAGCACAGTGCAGAGGTGGGGGTATGCATTTCTCCAGTGAGTCAGGTTAGATCCATGGCAGGCCATGCCAAACCCAGGCTAGCTCTGCACAGCTGAGACATCTCCTCAGAGAGGTGCCCWGCCACCACTCACTCTGAGATGACTCTGCCAGGAGCAGCAGGAGYGTCCCCACGTTGCATCTATGACTTCAGGAGCATGGTACCTGTATGGAACCAGCTTGGGTCCAACAAGAATTATGATGAGGTCTAGCTCTGTGCCAGGATCTGGCAAAGGAAAGCACCACAGCCAGTTAACAAACCATGCAGTAAAATGTGCATCTCTTCATCTTTTRTGGTCTTTGCACAGTTCATGCTGTCACCTTCTTTGTGAGTATCACACTCCTACAAAATACTGGACTTGTATCCAGGGGGAAGCAGTTTGAACACTCTCCAGCACAGAGTTCTCAGAGCAGCTCAGCAGAAGAGGCACAGAAATATCAAAAATGAGGGCAAGGAAATCACTGAACTTGCTCAGTAGCACCAGCTGAAGCTATTTGAGTTTTCTATACAAATATCCTGTCTGGTAGCTCAGGCATTCATTCTCTACTGAGAGTCCCCTATTAACTCTAAYATTCTGGAAATAAAGAGGCCTTGGTGCCAAAGGGGCAGGGTCAGCTCAGAAATGACTGCACAGAAGGAGCAGGAAGGATTAACTCAGCACTGCCAAGGCCACCACCAAACTGCATATTAAGCTGCAGAGAAAGAACAGCAGTGTAACATTTATTCAGAAAAATGCCTCAGTATCTGCTTTCCTATTATGAACAGGTTGTTTATACAGCACTTTTACACAGCAAAAGTAAAGAAAACATTGGGTAGAAGAAAAACTCAACTGTAAATTAAAAACAAAGCAAACAAACAAAAAATCCCACACAAAACAAAACATAAAAAAAAACCTGCTGGGAAATCACAAAACAAAACTCAGTAACTTGCAATTGACATCTTGGTTTTGAACTCAACTTCATGARCACTGTTCCCACTATCATCTACTACTGTGCAGGTGGGATGCAGCACTACAGTTCCAGGGCAGACTTGAGCTTTGCTGAAGTTCTGAGTTTCAAGCATCTACAATCCAGGGCATTTAGACACAAAATTTATCTGTATATTAGTCRCAAATACTTGACCTGGATTGGAAATTTTAATCCAGAGCACAGAGGTTCAGTGAGGGCAAACACAGCTCCAGTCCACCTCCTTGGCTGGCATGGGGCCAAACAACTCCCAAATCACAGCAGCCAAAAGCTACCATGAGGATCATTTTCTCMGCTGGGTTTCCTGAGATCTCAATATTTTCCTCAAGCACAGCCCTAATGCATCCCTGAACAGCACTGATTRTGCTCCTTGCTGGAAAGGGAATCTTCACTTACTCCATCATGACCCACTGGACCACCATAGGAGCACAGAAGTTCCACAGCCTGGTGAGGCTCCACACATTTCACATTCCATCTCAGGAGATTTGTTATTCCTGCACAYTAAATGCATTACCTGAGATACAGAGAACTGGCTCTATCCATACACTGAAATAATTTCAGCTTTTTACTGCCATGAGAATTTATCCTCCACAACTCTGCAGTTTCAGTTCCTCAGATTAAACAATAGGAACGCTATAAGGTTGATGGAAATGCTTCAGCAGTAGATYGCCATATACCGTAGAGAATGCTGAATGTTCTATTCATTATCATCTCACAAAAGAAATAAAAAGCACTAACACAGAGAAAGAAATATATGCTATCGATCCCAGATGTAAAAAAATAAATTATATTACCATAAAAGGGCCATATATGTTTGAGAATCAACAGGATTGCAGAGAATGTGACCTTCTAAGGCAGGAGTTGGCTCTTGGATCCACAGGAACAATGTGTCACTTGTGCCAAGGCTAATCTGCAGGGGAAAAAAAATAATTGAAGCCTTATCACAATGTGCATGGAAAGCAATACAGAAATTAAATTAAAACCATTTGTTATTGCCACTAATTGTTTTTAAATTACACATTAAGTCAATTGGATTCGTGCTGAAGCTAGCTCTGACTTAGGCTGTCATGCCAGTGAAATACATACTAGATGGAGACTTAGGTTTTAATGTCTGCAGTGTTAGTTAAAAATAGTCACAAGAGTTTACTTAAAATCTTTCAGGCAGCTTACAGATTGATAGAAATAGAACAAGCACGAATCCAATAAGCAGCAAATCAACACTAGCAGGTGCATTTAACTGGCAACCTGCAGCTATTTACATTTCAAGCAATATCAAGCATCCAAGGACAGTTTTCAGGAGAGTGTTTTGACTTACTGCTATGTCTCCTTCTTGAAGTCTCATCCCTGCCAGTGATGCTGAAAGCAAAAAGAATACCAGATACAAAGGTAATTCTTTGACTTAATTGCAGCCTGTTACCTGAGACATCATAGGATATTACAAACAACATCTCAAAGGACAATATAAATGGCAAATATGCTCCCAGTGGCCTTGGGTTATCCACCATAAAATATGGGTAAAACTTTTGGGTGAGAGTGTGATTTTTATTTTAATAAAATCAAAATGTTCAAGACAGAACTACAGAAGAGCATGATTTTTCTGATGGTTTATGCATTCAGGTTATATATACAGTGGGGCCTTGATTAACAACACACATTAAAGGAGGAACATTCCCACTTCCATTAGATTAATCACATATTAGTTAGATTAAGTTGAACTTGGGGGTCTAGAAGAAAAAATTGGACTCTTGGGAAATGCAGAGTTTACCCAACTCCCAGAATAAGAATGTAAAATATATCATAATGAACTTCTATCATGGTTCAAACCTGCATAAGCTATTGTAATATGGGAAGTATTTTATTTTCACAGTCTGGAGAAAGAGAAACATTCTCCAGGATTCAAAAAACTGACCCTGAATTAACACCTTCCCTTGTACTGAGATCTATCAGTCTGACAAAAGGACAGCTCTAATTCTTAGARAAAGCCAACAAGGTCCATCTCCACCTTTTTGCTTGAAAATATACAAGAGCATTTTTTAAATTCAAATTCYCTAAACTAAAATGTTAGCAGTTCATAGTAGGGATGGTTTCTAGTAACAAAAACTGAAGTTATCAAGAAGCAAATGAATTCACCTCTGATTACTTRGCAAAAGAGAATTAATTTGTCATACACAGCCTATCTGAGATATTTCTGTCTCAAAAGAATCAGTGATGGAAGGGTGTTAGAAAAAGGAATTAATGCTGATAAAAACAATATTCTTTCATTTTATAGGAGAACCAGTAAGATAGATTTAGAATTTCAGTACATACATAATCATACCCACTGAATCTTGCACAGTTAATCATCTCACCTGGATTGTCTCCTGTAAATGCTACTATTTTACAGTCTGGGCTAAACCCATAACGTTGACTATAATATGRAGAAATGGGCCCCTAAGGAAAGAAAGAAAGAGAGGAAAAAAAGCTCAAAAAATTGAATGCAATCTTACAACATATGACAATGTATTGTAACACAGAACTGAAAAACCCTAGAGCAGCTACAAGAATAATTTCTGAACGTTTAAGGTATAAAATGAATATTTTAAAAATTTTTAATKCATTTTTTTCATTGTAGTTGTTGAGAACCTCACAGGAATACCCTCAGATTAGATTTGAAAGTAGGCTAGTAAATAGCAGCATTTTAGCTTTGGGTCTTTCTTCAGTTATTCACATCAAGTACCATAAACACATCTATCTGTTTTGCACATATACATGAATATTAATAGCTAGAAATTAGAAATTCAATGCAAACATAAGAGGAAACACAACATTAATATACATCACAGCATCAAATGCTGGAATACGACCCCTATTATTCTAGAGGTCAAGAACTGTATTCTTTTAAGGCACATTTGATAGCCATTGAGAAAAAACAGAAGAAAACTACCCATAAAAAACACAAGGACATCTATAAGGATTTTTTTTATATGTTCCTCTCCATTACAGATCAGCAGGGAGCTCAGAGGGCTCAGGTGATGGGTATCTCCACTGCCTCAAATGTGTATGGCTAAAGAATAGCTGCTTTTGTGCTGGGTAGTAAGACTAAACTCATTTACTCAGGAGATGTGAGGCTTGATTTGATTTCACCATTATGCTACGTGAACTCAGGAGCTTTAAATATCCCAAATTATTCACAAAGATTACCTCATTAACTCTACAAACAGCTTAAAACAAGATCTCTGTCGAGAAATGCAAATGTTGGGTTCTGTTTCTGCAGCAATAAAAACCCATGCATGYGACGGTGTTCACAGGGGTTTTCGAATGAGGGCAGAGATGAGAATGTTGACTCCAGGTTTCAGAAGGCTTGATTTATTATTTTATGATATATATTACATTAAAACTATRCTAAAAGAATAGAAGGAAAAGTTTTCATCAGAAGGCTAGGCTAAGAATGGAAAAGAACAAATAATAAAGGTTTGTGGCTCGGACAGAGAGAGAGCCAGCTGTGCCGTGATTGGTTATTAATTCTAAACATCTACATGAKACTAATCACAAATTCACCTGCTGCATTCCACAGCAGCAGATAATCATTGTTTACACTTTGTTTCTGAGGCTTCTCAGCTTCCCAGAAATAAATATCTCAAAGAAAGATTTTTAATAAGAAGATGTCTGCAACACATGCACAGCTCTGCAGTGACCAGGTGCTCTGGGGCATGGGAGAGGACCCCAAAACTTCTTATCACTGGAGCATCTACCAAAAAGTCTCTCACAAAGCCAGGACATGCAAGAATCCAAAGAGACCCAAGCTATGATGGGTGCAAGTTTTCAAAGACTTGGTTAACACCTTCACAACRCAGCTGGAGATATTAAAGCAGCAGCATTGCACACACAAATGCACTCCAAGTGCCATTAGCAGAACTCCCAGCAAAGCTCCTCTTGCTGCTTACAACTCTTCTGGCCAGGGACATACCAGGACTGAGTGGGATGGGACAGGGCATCCCAGTCTCTCCTCTAATCCAGGGGCACAAGCATCAAGGCAGGGCTTTGACCATGCCTTTTCCCAAATCTGCAGCAAGTTCATACCAGAACCTAGAACAGATCAAAAGAGGAAATGCATGGGATTAAGCAAAAGACCAGAAAATTCCAACAACAGAAAATTTACAGATGTATGTTTTCCATTTAAAGAGAATGGTTTCAGCTCTTCTAAGAATAAAGGACACTGATAATTTAGGCTCTGGAGAGCTTTCACCTGCAAAAGTGGCAGAAAATGCTTCTCTGCTGTACAAGGCACTAGGCAAATCAGTCATTCACAAATTATAATTAAGAATATCAATGCCTCCCCATCAACTCCTCCCCAAATCTTCCACCTTAGACAAGGACTTCATATAAATAACTACAAGTGGTGGAGCAATGTCCCTTGAAGATGTCTTGTGCTCGGAAGAGACATAAAAGTGAAGAAATTCCCCCCTCAGTGGGATGGCTTTACATTACTCCTGCCTTTGAACAGAATATCCTATAAGCATCTAAATCCACACTGACTAATCTTCCTCCATATCAACATTTCTCTTTTCAGCTTTTCAAATAAAGCCTTTAATTTTGAGGATGATTTGGTACCCAGCTTTGAAYACCAAAGCCATGATTTTCAGGCATGCTGAGCAGCCCAGCTGAAACCTGCAACACCTGCAAGTGTGCAAACCTCATAAGGTCAGATTCTGTGAAATTATTTACAGGATGCAAAAAAAACCTAAATAGCTGATTTGGTCACCAGTTTTCTCACCAGAACTATCATTAGATCTGGGAAAGACCTTTGAAGTTTTGGTTTGGTTTCTCACTGCTCTTTTCTCACTGTTTTATTGCTGGTTTAAAAGTTAATTGAAGTKGGTTAGTGGCCAAATCTATAGAACATACTGAGCACTCCACACCCCTGGCTTATGATCCTAAGATGCCCTTAACAGCACATTTCATTAGACTTGAAAATCTGTATTTCTGGTTAGTGCTGCTCAGGGATAGAGTAGTCTTATTCTAGATTAATACCAATTAATACCAATCATTCCAAAGACTGCTTAGCCCTCAATTTATTTATCTCAGAAACGCAGCCACATCCTCAGTTGAGCACTGTGGAAAACCTGGCATTTCCTTCTGCTCAATACATTTTTAAGCTTTTCAAATCATAAAGATGGTGAAGTTGATGCCACATGCAGTGCCTGTGGAACAAGACTTTGCTTGCAGTGCTGGGATGCAGAGGAAGAAAAGGATTCCAGCTCCATCTCAGGCAGCACATCACAAAGCTCCAGCAGTGCTTCTGCTCTGAGAAAAAGCCTTCAACACACTCCACACACACTCTGCTGCTGCTTACACAAGCACAAGTGAGCCCACCCTCTCAACTCCCAGCAGACTTTTTCATACAGGCTTAAAAATGGGTTTAATAGCATTTATAAACAAACTTTGTATTTATCAGTACCATTCTAAGCACCCCCAGTGTTGTCTGGACCTAGTGCTCCACACGGTGTTTTAAACAAAGTGCTGCACACTTGAGCTGAAACATTGGAATAACCCAAGCCAAACAGCAGGATATTTGGATTATACTTAATAACATAAAAATAGAATTAATTTTATCCAAATCAATCAATCAATTCAATTTATTATATAAAATATTTGGCCTATGTTGAAACAGCAGGAATTTGACAGAGCACTAAGTGCAACAACCCTCCCAAAGGCAAAGGATCCTTTTCTGCCATMAAAATCACTACTACACACCCAGAAAAGGAGAGATGGCAAGATTTAMTCCAGCATATCTGATGTCTCTATGAGAGATCACTCTTAAATCCAGCCATTCCCTCCTTCCCAGGGTAAGCTGTGTCCTGACAAGGTAAACTCAGCCCAGAGTCACCACCTGCACTTTTCAGAGGTAGAGGGTGTGAGCAGTCACATGCTCCATGCTCTCAGGCATAACAGGACTTTCTACAAGGAAATACACAAATTTATAAATTTTCCTGGAAGAGTCCATGATTTAAAAGGCCAAGAAACTCTTCCCTAAACTAAAGCAGTGAGGAACAGAATCTTTAAATAAATAGGATTTCTCTACAGAAATATTAGCTGTTGTTTTCTGCAGGTGTTTGTTTGGKTTTTTTAGTCCTTCTTTGTCCAGATACCACAAACCTAGAGAAACATTTCACCAGAATCCTCCAATACAATTTTACAAGACATTAGGGCAGCCTTCAATTTTTCCTGCACAAAMCAGAAAATCCTCTAATCTTTATGACTGAATGTTTACATTATACAGAAACAACAATTCAGTTTATTGACTGGTAGCTGCAGTGGCACAAAGAGTTTCACATGCCCTGAGAAAAGAGAGGTGAGGCAATTTGCCCCAACCTCAGAAACTCATTTAAAAAATGTGAAACAACTGTTTTGGAAGAACTATTAATCTGTTGGGCTGGATTCARACTGTCCAGCTGTGGGCATGGGAGTCTCTGTGGCAAATAAAAAGAGCTGAATGCTCCTCTGATTATACAAGGAGTGATCCACACTGAGTTCCTAACTCTAGCACCTCTGCTCATGTTAAACATCACAAAGTTTAACATACAAAATCAGTAATAATCTGAGGAGTAAGGGGAGAAAACAAGCAAAAACCAAAGGCAGCCCTGACTCATCACCCCATCAGCAGTGAAGGTCAACAGCCAAGGCCATGGCACAGTAAGAACTGAGGAGAGGGTCAAAACATGGAATAATAAATTTCCATATTTCATTGCAAACATCAYTGACTTTTAGCACAGAATGACCAGGAGCACAAGCAGGACTTGCTAATATTTACTAMAAATACAGAAGTGCTTGGACACTTKGRGGGRAARGGGRRRAMMMWAAMMMYTYCATTACAATGACCCAGCCATGCAGGCTAACTGGTTTTATTAATCCACAAAGTAAAGACCAATATTTGCATACATTTGTAAGCAGTTAAGTGCATCTGTTTCTGCATTAAAGCCCTCTGGATTGCCTTTTCAGTCAGCTRAAGCCATGAGAAGTGTAACTGCTGACACCACACAAGCTACAGGAGGAGTAAATTCAGCCCACCACACCCCCTTGGAAAAGCTTCAGTCCAACACATCCTTTTTTGGTAGAACAACAAAAAACAAATATGCTAAGCTACAATTTGCCTAAAGCTCTTGGAAAAGCATTTCAAAAGATAAAGCTTCTCTAGGTCAAGAGCTGAATTGCTGTTCCTTAAGGCGTCTTCTAAAAGAAACAATGCCCCAAGTGTTCAATGTCTTAGGTCCCAGATGTATCTTACTTTTAACATCTGCACAATAGAAATAAAAATCATTCATTCTACTAGAAGGTAATTTCATTTTTTTAAATCAATCACTCAGGGTGCTCAGCCATTCACAAGTGATTTGAACCTTAAAAGGTTGGACCTTTAAGAAGAAAAAGAAAAAATTCTGAAACTGAATAGCACATTTCCCACAATAACCTGCCAATTTGGAGATAAGTTATTGTGTAGAGCTAAACAATTTGACAGGGTCTTTTAAAGATGATATGACCTGAAGTTAAACCCACAGAAATGAAGAATAGGTCTATTATCTGAACATTATTTTGAGAGATGCATTTTAAACTACAATACACAGGTGCTAAGTAAAAGATCAAGTGAATTGCAAGAAATTGTAAGTAACAAGAAAACAACTTTTTCAGTTGCATCCAAATAACTACTGCATCCACTATACTTATATTTTATTACTGGAATTAAAATTCTCTCTCATTATATTAACAGAAGAAAGGAATGRATGAGGCAAAATATAGCTTACCATGCCAAAAAATCTTTTGTCTTGTAAAGAGAACTGTAACATCCTGCTTAGTTCTCTTATCTTTTTTCTCACAAATATTTAATAATCTTACATGCTCTGAACAGCACATAACATTTATTCAGGTTCTGTAAATACCCACAGGTGTAACAGAACACASTCTTCTGCAACTGTTTGAAAAAATGTGACTCTTTTCTAAGGAAATTTTCTAATTAAGGAAATTTAAATTTTCTTTACTTTGAAATATTTCATTTTCCAACAATTTTTCATGTTCTGAAATTGGAGAAGCATGGCTTTCCTCCACTTGCTTCCAAGCAGAAAAGGTAAAGTAACATTATCAAAAAATAAAAAAAAACAAACCCAAACCAGAGATATTTTCAATGTTTATAATTCTAAACATTCAAATCAAAATTAACACTCCACTCTCATTGAAAAATATAAAACCAGTATGTTTCTTTATCAGAAAAAGCACCTAAAGATCTCACTATCTCTCTTTGAAATACAGTAGGTGGCTGAGCAGCCCAAGTGCTCAGTATTTGGACCTGCTGAGGAGCAAAGTGAAAATCTCCAAGGAGTTATTGTTGCCAATAATACACAAAAAATAAAATTCAGCTGTGAAATACTTGGCTGAAAGGACAGGACCAGAAAACAGATATAATAACYTCACAAATGGTGTGAAATAAGCATGGATTGCCTTGCCATTTCTGAGGTCTCAAGTATAACTGGAAGCTCTGATAGAAGTAAGTTGTCCATTAGCTAAAATTGAGGTGTCTTGTCTTTTCCTGTAACATTTGATGGAATAACAAAGGAGAAAAAATGAATTGGTCTTAACACATGGGTGTCAACCATGACTCTATAATGCAAAAATTCTGTAGAGATCCTTGTTATCCAACCTTTCAGCTCTGAAATGTATCTTCTCTTAGTTTCAGASCAGAAATCAGAAATGTTTTTTAGAAATAACAGCAGAGCTCCCAGGAAAATGCTTTCCYTTGTAATTGCCATTTTAAATTGTCATTTAAAGCTGGATAAATGAGATAACACACAACAGAAAAGAGAGACAGTAGACTTGTCACTTTTTTGTCTTTGTTATGRTGAATGGAGAGATATGGAAGATTTTTTTTTTTAACTGAGTCTAGTGCATTTTGCTTCATTTATGCTTTTTTTCCTGGTTCATTTTGAAAATATACTTCTACTATAGATCCATACTYCAGTTAGGTGGGGAAGAAATCATCACAATATACAGCATTTTCACATCCTGTGCACCTCTGAGCTAAACCAGCAAAACCAAAGAACAAATATCAGAACTCTGAAGTTCAGTTTAAGATTCCACAACTTTCTGATGCTTCTAGAAGATCTTTCACCACTCCTTTATACATCACAAAATAGTGAAACAAGCTATAATTCCATTTATGAATATTTTCTGTGGATCCATTTGACAGAAGTGGTAATCAGTATGATGGGGAGAGATGAGGATAGCAAACATCAAACTGAAAGGAGTAACTGAGCTTAAAATCTAATATACTTGTCATTTAAATTTAAAGATTGAAAATAAATACCAGGCACCTTGTCCCCCATCTATGGAATGTGGGGATGGGAAAGAAAATTTCCTTAGTAAACTTACTGTGAAAAAAGCCCACACTTACCATCACTGTAATCAATGGGTGCATAAGCTCCTAGGAAAAGGGAAGCTGCAAAGCTGCTGACCAAAGAGATTCTCTGCAAAAAAAAAAACCCAAAACAGTGAGAAGTAGTGAATCACATCACTATTCACTTCAAAGAAAGTGGAAAGCAAATAAAATAATTGGAAGCAGCAAAYGTTAATAGATGCTTAAGGTTAGGCCCAGAAAGCACACAAAAATACACCTAGAAGGATTATTCAGTTCTGACCATCACAATAACACAGCATATATCAATCAAAATGCAACCCCATGATAAAGGCTGTTAATAGCTCTGCCTTCTGAAACATGCAAAACACACCTGGTATGTTTTCATACTGTGTTAGCATGAATCCACCACTTCAGTCTATCACAGAAAGATTTTCAAAGAAAAAAAAAATCCAATTTTCAAAGAAAAGCACTTTCTAAGAAAAAAAAAACACACACCAAAAAAAACCCAACACCACAAAACCCCCTGTGTGTTGATGACAGGGGAATTGCTCAGAACCCTGCTCTGCCCCACCCACAGCACAGGTCTGGAACCTTTTAGAAGCTCTGGCAGAGCTCTTGGAGCACCTTTAACACCTCTCTGAGACCCCTTGCCTTCCTCCAGGTGAGGCCCCAGACCTCCCTGGAGTTACTCCCAGGAGCTGGTAATAAACAGCTCTGAACTGAGCCCCTGCCTGCAGCTCTGCCTCAGGGCATGCTCCAGCTGTGGGGCTGGCCACAAAACGCCCCCATGGCACAGGGCACTGATCCACCAGGAGCCTTCCTCCTCTTCATATCTGCTGTGTGAGCTGCCAGGTTAACCAGCCACCACCACCAGGCCTTCTGCACGGTCAAGAACAGCCTGATYCCAAGAAGCTGACACAAAAGCAGACAAATCCCTCATTCTGTGCTGTGACTCAGAAGAAATATGGTTTTCACCCAATAACTACACAGAATCAAACTTCCACAGGTGGAGCAAGCCAGAAGTGACAGGTTTTTATTAATGATCACAAAAGCACTGGCTATAGGCTGCCCTTGAATGCTGTGAAGCAGAGATTTAAGAGGTGGTTGTAATGGCCAGGAAATTTAATGATGCACTTGCTCTTCGTGCATCTCTCCCCAGGAATACATCACATTGTGCTCAGGTAACAAAGGCCTACCTTCTGTGGTGCCCCAGTGGGCACTAGCTGCCTGAAATGGAAGGAAAAAAGGATGAAGTTAAACTGTGAATCAGCCAGCCAGTTTAGCAAGCTGACCTACAGAAGCAAAAACATCCACCTTCCACATGTCATTGAGACTGCCAAGCTGTTAAGYGCTCCTTGAGGGTCCCCAAGAGCAGCTCTGGCAGAGAGATGTTTTGTGCTTGAATGCATTTTGCATAAGTTTTATTGCCAGAAGTTGCCATCAGTTCAAACAGCCCTTAAAGTCYGAAATTGGTTTAACCAGTTCTCAGTCCCACTTCCCCCCAGTAACATATCTTTCTCTAAATTTAAGCTTATGACCAGAYCATATCAGGGTTCTGTTTCATCTCATACCTTACTAGTTACAATGAGAATGTTAAAGAAGAGAAAAAAAATGAAAAAATCTAGCATTCTCCAACAAAATAGAGTCAAGTTGCAATTCACTTTCTCATGAAATGAACTGCTTCATACAGGGGTGAGATTTAAAAAAATAAACCCACAAAAAAAAAATTAATGCTATCAAGAACTGAAGTAATGGAAAACCAGGTCTTCCCTACTCCCCTTTATAAAAACAGGGTCTAYATTTCTCCTTTTCCAGTCAGTGGGAGCTTCACCAGACTGCCACAACTTCATAAATACAATGGATAGGGGCTTAGCCACTTCATCCACCAGTTCCCTCCCAGGACATACAGAAGTATTTCATCAGGTCCTTGTGCAGCCTCAGGTTCCTTAGATGGTCTTGAACTCAATCTTCTCCTACACTGGGTGGTTCTTCACCACCCCAGTCCCTGCCCTTGCCTGCTGTGACTCAGGTGATGTGGCTGGAACTCTTGYCAGTGAAGGTCAAGGGAAAAAAGTCCTTGAGTACCTGGCCTTCTTCACAGCCTGGCTAACCAGGTCTCCCATTTCCTTTGGAGAGGGCCTACATYTCTCAAAATCTTCTTTTTAACACCRACATGCCTATAAATGCTTTTCTCATTGCCCTTGACATCCCTGCCAGACTTAACTTTGTCAGGGTTTTAGCTTCCCTGGCCTGATCCCTAGCTGCTCAGAGGGCCTCTCTGTATTTCTACCAGGCTAATGCTTTTATTTCCATCTTCTGTAGCCTTCTTTTTTGTGTTTGTCCATGAGCAATTTGTTCATCCACTCAGCCCTCCCGTTGTTTTTGCCTGACTTAATCTTAGTTGGGATCCATCACTTCAGAGCTTGGAGGAGGYGATCCTTGACTATGAACCAGCTTAGGAGAGCCTGTATCCTTCCATTCCAACACTCCAGGAAGCATCCCACCAYGTCTCCATGATGCCAAAAGGATCATGACCCCCTAACTCCTGTTTATTCCCCATGCCATGTGTGTTTGCCCAGACATTTAATCCGTTCCACCAATGAAGGTGCCTTTGCTGGCTGCTGCTGCCCTTCAGGTGCYCTCCTGCTGACCTGCCATCCCCCTCCAGGCTCTGGGCATCTCCTTCTGGCACCAACTTGATAGGARTGGGATGGTCTGAGGTTCTCCTCCCCCAGTTTAAAGCTCAATTCACCAGAATTGAGAAGTATAACACTCAGTAGAACTGATGTCAGATTCTTATCTACCTAACTGCTAATACTTTAACAGAATTTTTAAAATTCTATTTTCATCTTAAATTCAAACACAAAAATTAGGGTAATCTTTAGCAAAAAGGTCTGTAAAAACATCTGCACACAATAAATTTTAAGAGACTTTCAACCATGTTTTCCAATAAGGGAATTGAAGTTAAGCCAACCTCAGTTTGCTTGTAGACCTCAGGATTCTGGCTGTAAATCTTTGCTATCTGGTTTCCTGTAAAACGCTGAGAAAGAAACACAAATGCTTAGAAACACAAACCCTAAATGGAGTCAATAATCATTAACTCTGTGTAATGAGTTCAGAACATTGCACTTTGGATATTTAATTTGCCTGATGCATGATGAAAGTCAGYGCACAGCAGGCAATCTGCACTAAACAGGGTATAACACATAGTCTCATTATGAGAATTTTGTTCACCTTTTGGAAAAAAGGCATGTGGAAAAGCATTACTATCCATAATTTACATTTCAGAAATGACAGTTCAATGGAATGAATCACACTTATTCTGTGCACAGGAACCAGCACAATTCAAATGCTGCTTTCAAATCCTTGAAAAGGTTTAAGCTACACAATCTATGTACCTGCCTGTGAGGCAGGTGAATTGAAATTAAAGCAGGAAGTTTCATACCCAAAGCAGAAACACCAGCACAGCCTAAAAACCGCTGTAAGAATATTTATTTTTCATCCATGTATTGTGTCAGATAATCAAAAAACCTTTTAACACTGAAACCTTAACATTTAACAAGTGAAAAAAAAAACTGTAAGTGGTATGCAAAGTCTGATTTCAACATCAGCTATAATGATGATTCAGAAACATCAGTTTGGGAGGTTGAAGCCTTATTCCGATTAATCAAGAGTATGAGTAGCCAGGGGCTGAGGTGCCTGCAGGACAGCCCTGCTCCCACTCCAGAACTCATGCCACAGTTACAAGGAGGGAAGACTCAGGGAGAGGAGACAAGTGACAGTGAATCTCTGACAGTGGCCCAAGACCCTGAAACACTTCTTAGGTCAACAGCTGCTTGTCAGCCTCCAGGGAATATTAAAAGGCCAATCTTTTAATTGCAGAAGTAACCTAGAGCATGATTCACAAATAGGYGGATGGATTTACCCTAAGCAAACGTGTAACACAAACTGGGTTTCCACCCCAGTAGAAGTGTGGCCACACAAGATGCTCCCAGGGGACAACCAGGCCCCGAGACTCTAAGCATGGCCACCCAACACTGCATTTGGGAACCACTGGCCAAATGCTGCAACTGCCTCCTGCAGCAGAATTTCCAGTGTTTGGTTCACTTCACTGTGAAATTTCTGTATCTCCCTCTGTGGGACTAATGCAAAGCACAGTATGGTTGGAGTTCCTCCAAAAGCTCTGTCTTTCCTAGGTAATGGCTGATGGTGACTTGCTGCAGCCCCCTGGGGTGACAGAATTGTTTCCAGCACAGGATTCTGCTGGSAACTTCCTCCTCATCCATTCCTTACCTCATAAGCCCTGGAGCCAGTGACACTGGCCAGGTGCTGRGCTCCCCCCAGGGCTTTCTCCAGGGCTCTGCACTGGGAGGCTGTGCTGGAATCCATCCAGATGGGACTGTCACAGACTGAAAAACAGCCCTGTAATCAARAACACCCTTTATTAGCAAGTCTGATCTCTGAAGTCCCTGCTAGAGTAATGAAATACAGCAGCCACACATATCAGCTCAGCTCTCTGACATGCCTCCTGCCCTTCTCTCAGCAATTACAGAAAGCAGATATTGGGTACGCTGTTGGCCAGGGATGAAAAGTTCAACCCAAACTTTGCATCAGAGGGAAGAAACATCCTTCTTCTGCTGTCACTTCACAGACCCTGCAGCACATCCTCTGGTAGCCAAAACCCCAGCCCCTTTTAGAGCCCCTCCACAAACCATCAGGTTATCTTCCCACAGCTCTAACAACACATTTCTCCTTAATGCATGGCACAATCACCTGGAAATACAACTGAGGCTTAATACACAATTTATTCCAGCCTTTTGATGCCATTTTCATGGGTTTCGCACAGATGAGACAGTTACAAAACCAAAAATTTAGCACATTTAACACAAAAGTCTCCCTTTCAAAATATATCTGTCCTTTCTGACACTGAAGTAAGGGAAGAAGGGTCTTCCAAAGAAAAGCTGAGTCCTCCCAATTTTTCTTTTTAAATAAAAGCTTGTCAAGTCTGTATTCAAAGATCATCAATCACACACAAAATGTTGAGGTCAAYGAGGARCTTGGTTAGGATTTTAAGTCCACAGAACATTACACTTCTATCCCTTCAGAGGCCAGTGTAAACTGGTCTTTTTAAATATATATATCTTCTTATGAAATCACTTGCACATCCTGCAAGGAAACTCAGGTACAGCGGTCCTTTTCACTGCAATTTTTTGTTTATATAAATATATTAAAAATGTAAAATATTTATAGATTTGTTTAACAAAAATAGTACATTTTCTAGAAGAACAAAGAGGCTGTTACTCTGACACAGAAAGATTCTGGGACGCCCCTGGCACCTGTAAGCTCTTAAAGCAGAACATACTGTCATTCAGGAGAACATGAAGTGTCAAAAGTCCTGTAACTGAAGGAATAACTACTACATTTCATTTGTGCTGCAGGGGCTTGCAGCCCAGCCAAAAAAGAGGAAGAAGAGCAATGTGTAAGGATCAGCAAAAGGACAGTGTAACCCTCCCTTCAGAGCTTTTGTGCACCTTACCTTTAGTGATTGGTGTAAAGGCAGTGCAGATGATGCATTCTTTAAAATCTGGATGCTTCCTTTTTTCCAGTACACACTCCCATGTTGCTGTAGGAAACACAGAAASAGGAGCTGGAAATGCCCTCCCAAGCTTCAAAGTCCTCATCTTACATTCCAAGGAACAAAAGAGCTCTCTCCAAACCAGGACCAAAAAATGGCCCACTTCAAATCAAGAGTCTCATAAAAACCTCTTATTTAAGATTGAGCAAATCRGAATATTATTTTGAATTACAGAATTTTCTAGTGGGGACAATTATTGCATTGCTAATCGCATTAGAGACTTATTTGAGGGCTCTTTGAGCTGTAGTCAGGGTTCCACAGTCAAGATTTAGTTCTGTGCTATTTCAGCAGAGCACCCTGATCCATCAAGCCTGTGCCCCTTGCTGGAGGGGGCAAAATAAAGGGAATATGGGCAGTCTGGAAATGCACTCCACTCCCTTTAATCACTTGAGTAAGGTGGGGTCACTTGGCAGTCCCCAGCTTGTGCTCCACTGAAGAATTCATAACAGAGCCTTGATACCAGCTCTGATTTTCAGACRCTTTGCTCAGACTTTCAACTGCAATCAATGAAACGTGGAGATAAAAGCAAGGGTTTTGATTAATTAGTCCCAGATACATCAAGATGAATAACCTAAACCTCACATGACAGAATTAGCTGTTGCTTTGGTGCTGTCCTCACCCTGAATATCATCTGTGAAAGTTTTAAAAGCCTCTGTTGATTCATTGGAGTACTAGGAGGAGACTGGCTAACTGACCAAATGTCAGGGTGGGTTCTATAAATTAAAAAAAAAAAAGGCATTATGCTTTACAGGCTAAATCATGGAACCATTTTTGTCATTTCTGCATCATTTGGGTTTTGTTGTTTCTGTGCAGATCCCTGTCCAAGCCAACAAAAAACTGCTCAGTGGGATGTTACTGTGCTTTTAGCAAACTGTGCTCCTTGCTGGTTTTCCTGCCCCATTTTCCACAAGCACCTGGATCTGCTGAAATTCAAAATTAACAGAGAACTAMAACAACATGAAACCAAGCAGCTCTGCACTAAGCTGATCTAAACAATTACACTGCAAACTTCATCCTCCACTCCCACCATCTTCTAGTGATTGCTCTGTGTGCTTCAGGTGTCCAGATCCCCCAAGGAATGTCTGTGGATGCTTATGTAGAAGTTTAGATATTATTTTTTACAAGTTTAGGTATTATTTTATGCCATTACAGACTTCTGCCTTACAATTGTTTAAATTTATCACTCAACTTTATACTCAATAAAAGAAATGCAGTAAAACTGAACTTTTTTGTATAAACTAACCTGGCCAGCACCAGACATTGCTCTGACTTGAGAGAAGTCAAAGCCTGAAGACTTCATCTTTTCCAAGATCACATCCAGAGCCTACAACAACAAACAGAATCAAGAATGACAGTAATGAGCTATCAAATTATGCATACTCACAATCTGGAATTAAACAGTAAATTCATGTCATCACTGATAAGAGTTCATTGGCAGATAATGAAAAATTAGTTAATGACTGTGGACTTTTCAAAAATCTACATAAATTAATTTATTAAATGAGAGGCCATAAAAGAAAAGTTGAGTCACACAGGGGAAAAATAAGATCTTTAAAGAAACTAAATCACAAAGATCCACTCTTTGAATCCTAAATAAGAGGCAAAAATTAAAGAACTCCAGTTCATTAAAAAGCACTTTAAGAGTGCTAGACACAAAGCAAAATTATCTTTTCTGTTCTTACTTTTGAAAATCTATGAAATCCTAATAGGGTACACCCTGCACCCC
Source organism: Cardinalis cardinalis (assembly GCA_014549065.1). Lineage (NCBI taxonomy): Eukaryota > Metazoa > Chordata > Aves > Passeriformes > Cardinalidae > Cardinalis > Cardinalis cardinalis. Next base: position 1,159,369 of record JACDOX010000103.1, read on the forward strand.
ATCCTACAAGACATTAGGTAGCCTCAATATCAGCGTCCCCAGTGTCAACAAATTCACAGAGTCTTTAATGGAAAGATAACTCAAATGATTTTAGCACTTCAAGCACCTAGGTAAATTTTGTTCTTGACACATCTTCCTGAAGTTTAAAGCAAAAAAAGTAATCTATCTTTAAATAGTTTAATTTAGATCAGTGATTCCCAGACTCTCTTGACAAATGGACCACTGCAAGACTTCCAAAGAAACATCATATATACCTATATCACCATATTATTAATTTAATAATTTCAACAGTGCCTCTTCACTATGGTTCAAAAAACCAACTGCAGGCAAATTTACCAAACCCTTGTCAGCTACTGTGGATCACCAACTGGGGGTTCYGTGACCTTTCTAATATTTTAACTATTCAAATCCCCCTAGTAAGACAAATTTACAGAGCACCATGTAAGTGTCACAGTTGAGATGGCCRTGACACACAGAGCATCACCACAAAATTTCAGAAGGCTTTAAGCATTTGTTCATACTCARTGACACCTTACCAGAGCAGAAGGCTTCAGGTATCTGCCCATACAGAGAAAGAACACCCCACTTCAGAAGGCTGCAGGCATCTGCCCTTCTTGTTCTTTAGCCCAGCCTTTTATACCCTGATGTTAATGCAKTGCACCTGTGTGTCCTCTGCTCCCTCTGGTGATTAATACACCTGGGCTCTCCATGGCTCACTGCTGTCAGTGCTGCTCACCTGCTTTTCACAGCTGTAGCCCATTGGGGATGAGGCTCAGTCCCACTCCCAATTACCCCAAACTGTGTGCCTACGTGTAAATATTGCAAAACCTGCACAGAAGTAAGAAAGGCCTTATTTTAAAAATTTTTAAAAATGCTGTACTTCCAAATAAACATCAGTCAATACTGGGAACCAGTGAATAAACTGCCCTTTCACCACTTACCAGCTGCAACATCAATTGACAAGCAGAACTTATTCTCAATAAATAGTTTAAGTAAAATGGGTGCTACAAAAACACAGTTTCAAGCAAGGCAAAGTGACAGCTGCCCCATTTGTGTATGAAGGGGAAAAAAAGTCTTTTTTTCAAATGAAGTMAAGTCAGGAAGGAATTTCTCACACRTASAATGCTGTAATAGTAGAAAGTGAAGAAACAAACAAAAAACCYATCAAAATGTTAGCAATTTCTACTGTGTTTGTTGATAGCATCACTATTTGCATACCAAAGAYACAGAACAACCCTTCAAAGAAACAGAATGTAAGCAAAAGGACTATTTTGATTTGAGTGATGGGTTCCACTATTGCTCACAATAAACTTTCATTTCTGTAACAGCAAGGAAAAAGTTGATCCATATCAAGTTTGTTCATACCTTGACCCACATAAGCACTGGTGAAGTGACTGTCAGTCTGTCACTGTGAATGTAGACTCCACCTTGAGTCCTACAGAAAAACAGGATTTTCTCTTGGTAAATTCAGCAATTTTTTTCCCCTGCCAAGTAGAGTTCTTCAAGTTTATAATGACCAAAGAGAATTTGCAATGCTTTTATGTTAAGAGCAAGGATCAGKGTTTGAAACATGGAAAAGTAAAACCTAGGAGGTGACATGTTTGACATAATTGCAAAATAAGTGATTTTCAAGGAAAAGTCCTGATCCTAAAGATCTGTGATAGAATCCATTGCTGATATTGCTCATTGGCTGCATGTGATCCATAATTATTTCTGTCACAATTAGTGACTTGAACCTCAAAGTTGAAGTTCAATTCTGCTGTTAAACCATCAAGTAAATAAATGTGTTTTATTGAAACTTGTGACTGGAGGATGACATTTGTCAATTCTAGTCTATCATTTAAGTAAGCAAATACTGTCATCTCACATCTTAACAACTGAATTTATCTCCAAATGCCTTTTACATGTTCTCTTCATGCAATTTACATGCTGTTCTGAGAGCATCCCACCCAGTCATGTCCACAAGCCTGAAGTTCCAAAAGAAAAAGAATGGTTTATTTATGTGTAATATTTTGGAGTATATTTTCTAATTTATCTCCTGTTGGGAGCTCTTGTTATATTTACATTCAAGGAAGGCAAGAGCATATACTACCCTTGCAGAGTGGGAAACATGAGCATGGCATGACTTTTTCTGTGCCTCCATAAATATCAGTGAGACCAAAAAGGGCAACAGTCCCCCCATCCCAATCTCCAAAGCTTTAAATTACATTATCCAAGYAAAATATAAAGCATAAAAAGCCTTACTTAAATTCTGGAAGGTCCTTATCAAAATGAACATTATCCTCATAAATGACGCTCAGCTGTTCATCAATAGCAATGACTTTCAACTAGAAGATATAAAACAGGAAGTTAACAAAATCTAGCAATAATTGAATAGCACTGATGACTCATATATAATAATTTAATTCCCACAGACAAAATGAAAAAAAAAATCACCCCAATCCATACAACTCACTGAAAGTAGGGCATAATTTTACACTAAACAAGTTATTATGTGAATTTCCAGAATGTTACCWATTCAGCAACATGTGGGTTTGATTGTTTGTATTTTCTTTTTCCCGTAATGCACAAGATCAGGCTACAGGCGTGTGCTGAAGAATGGCAAACATGTTACCAGGCTCATAGCCTGCATCACAGTAGCCAGCTTTTCCAATTCCCCCAAAGAATACAGTATCTTAGATTAAAGATGTCGTACACCTTCTTTTTTTGTCACCTCCTCTTTTTTGCCTTMTCTTACCAAGGAACCTCACAGACCCTTCAGGCTACCTCGAACACCTTTCCTGCTCCCCAGATGGTGAGCAAATTAAATTCTGCTCATTTGGAAAAGCTCAGAGGGCATTATATAAGTGTATTTTGAGCTACTGCAACAGAAAGCAACATCCCTAATTCCATAAAGTCGAGCCTTCTTGTAAGCATGAATTAGAAGGGTACCACAACCTTTCCTCATCTATCTTCACTTWAGTTCACCTAGTTCTGAAGGAAGACAGTAAGAGCTGAGAAGAAAAGCAAGAAGGAGCTCACATTCTGTGCCTATTTCAACCAAGGGGGACAGTGCAAACTGCTGCTAAAGGAACTGATTAAAAAAGAACCTACAATTCTGTCATCTCAAGGAGCTGCATTCAAATAACAAGGCCATCCCCATTTTTACCACAGCAGTGTAGAGCCATTATCTATGCCCTGGCACAACTCATTACCAACCTGCACTAGCTTAAAAATGGCTCTGACCCACTGCAGTTTAATTGGCTCTCTGCTTGCAGCATGTCCCCATAAAAACACTTGATCAACCTAACCTGGATGTGTCTATTCAAGTTCCCAAACTTCAGCACAACCATAATGGTGATTTATGCTCCAACACCTATTTTTAACACGTTCAGGTCTCTGCACAACTTGGGCAGAGTTTCTATTCACAGGGCAGCAATACCTGGCTGTGCTGACAAATCGGAATTTCAAGCAGAAACCTGAGCATCCAYGTTCAGTCTTGATTCACACAAAGACACTGGGAAGCCAGATTTGGGTGCAAATCCCAGCTCCTACAGCAGCAGGCAGAGGGGTCTATATGCAGCCTGCATGTAAAGAAGGACCACAGCACTCCTCCAGGATATAACCCATCCCTAGCAGGATGGGGAAGCAGGACACATTTGGATATACAAACCACTGCTTCAGATGGGGCAAATGGAAAGGGATGAAGGTGAAGGGGATATGAGARCAACCGGGTACCTGCACTGTGTGCAGGTCGTGGACATCTTAAAACACACAAATCACTGGGAATTATTACAGCCATAAGGTTAAACCACCGGAAGTTCCACTTCAAAACGAGGAAGAATTTTGTTACATTGACTCTGGCAGAGCACTGGAACAGGATGCTCAGGAAGGACATGGAGTCTCCCTCTCTGGAGACATTCCAAACCCACCTGGACATATTCCTGTGTCCAGGTGACCCTGCCTTGGCAGGAGGCTTGAACTGGATGATCTCCAGAGGTCCCTTCCACAGACTCACAGAATCGGTCAGGTTGGAGGGATCACAGCGGATCATCCGGTCCAATCTCCCKGCTTTAGGAGGATTCTTAGTAGACATCCCTTGACTATCTCCAGTGACGGAGACTCCACAACCCCTCTGGGCAATCCAGCCCTAAGGATTGTGTAATTCCGTGAATAATTTGGCACCGGCCGTGCGGGGCTGCAGCGGCTGCGAG
>JACDOX010000103.1:1164747-1246138 GCA_014549065.1 Cardinalis cardinalis
GATGTGGTGGTGGATCGAGGCCATGGCGGGGTGATGCTGCGGTGGGATTGTCCCGAACACGGCTCGTCCCCCCTGCACGGCCCCAATTCACACACCGGGGCGAGGTGATGCTGCCCACTCATTCCAGATTGAGCAAAGCAAGGAGCTGGGTGGTAACCCACAAAAGGCTGGAGCGCAGGTCTTCAAACCTTTACACTGTTTATACATTATAACAAAGGCGTCAGCTTTTATTGGTTACAAATTACATTACTTTTCCCCGCGTTAGAGTCCATTTTGAGTAGGCGGTCCGTGAGTTGATGGTCGAGATTACCAGCTGCTGTGATCACTTTTCCCCCAGTTACTGCTCAATTCTGCTGAATTCACTCTCTGTGGCTCTTGCCCAGCCCATCCATCTCAGGACCGTCTTCCCTGTTCCTTAAAACAACAGATTARCCAAGCATACAGAATTCACAATGCAGTYGCTTAATCCTAACTGTCCAGCTACAGCTACTGGTTAGCAACTAAAATAAACACCTGCAAAGTTTGACACAGACCCTYGTTCAGATCTTGAGGGGCTTGGGATCAGGATGATGGGATGGTGGGTCACACTGTGCCAGGGTGGTGGATGGGGCAGCTGAGCATGGATGACCAGCACCCATACACAGGGAAACCCAGGGGCAGCACCCAGGCCTGTGAGAGAACACCAGAGCTGCCTTGCAGGAGCCACCCAGGGTCCAGAACCAAATCAAAATGAGCAACCTCAAGCCACAGTCCCTAGGAATTAATTAMATTTTAATATCGTGTTTTTGCAATTACTGTCCCACAGCCCTGTTGTGGTATCACACTCTAATCAGCACTAACACACACAGCATTCCATAAAAAAACCCACTATTGTTACTTTGGCTGAATTATTGTTTTCTAGTTTGCCTTTTTTCACTTGGGAGGGTTGGGAAGGTTTTAGGGGTTTGCATTATCTGCCTGTGAGAAGCCAAGTGGTATTCCTTAATCAAAAGTAGACTCATCTAAAGTACACTTCCATTCTGCAATCAAGGCAGTATCTCAGCAGAGCCTTAATGAAGTCAAATAGGTTTTGCATGCCCAGGATCTTAAAATATTTTTACAGTACAAACACTTAATTTGAGATAGCTCAGTTGGTCAGAACATGGTGCTAATAATGCCAAGGTTGTGGCTTTGATCCCTGYATGGGCCATTCATYKAAGAGTTGGGCTTGATGATCYGTGTGGGTCTCTTGCAACTCAGAACATTCTGTGATTCTAACTAGAAAATATTACCAAATTTTGTCACAGACTGAGCATTTAAAAACATATCCAATGATTTCTCAAAGCCTTAGTACCCATAGGTTTATATTTTCAATATTTCTAGTTACTGTTATAAAGAACAACCTTTTGAACAATGGCCACAAGGTAGTGGTGGAATTTGCCTGCCCCTGAAGAGCTCATGCTGGATGAACCTGTCCTGAACAAAGGTCTCACTTAACCAGAGGCTGTGAAGGAAATGTTTTTGAAATGTTACCAAGAACTGTTTCCTTGATGTAATTTATACCAGAAAACAAAGGATCAAATAGCACACAGAGGCTGGGTTTTTTATTAATGCAGAATGTGGCTGGTGAGCCAGAGAGGAGAGGTTTGCTCAGCCCTTTCATTGGCTGCACAGTCCCTGTAAACAATGACAGATTCAAAGGCTGAGGCTGGAAGCACTGCAATTTTCAAAAGATTTGAAAAAACAACAAGAAACTGAAGTCTGTAAGTCTGAATGTAAGAATGATGAATGACTTCTGAAATAGAGAAATTAGTGGATTTTAATTTTTTTAAAGGAGGTATTGGCTAGTAGAAAGGGAACCAGAGTTTATAAATAAAAAAGCAATCTTGTGAGGATGTAAGAACCAGTTCTATTCTTCAGCAATCAGGTCAGAATAGTATCAAAAAACAAGAAATAGCTTGACTTAAACAGCACAGAAAAGCTGGGACTGGAATAACCTCCCTTGTATTATCAATCTTAATTAGGAATAAGGGGCCAAGACAGGTCAGGAGGTGAATCCACTGAAGGACAAAGTGGGAATGTTATTGTTGCTACTTTCACTGCCCATGTTCCTCAAAAGAAAGTAAGAAAGTTTGTAGAATCAATGCCTCACCCAGTCACTCTGTTGCCCATATTTTCATCAATAAGGCAGCATTGTCTCAAATTTATTGTTTGAGTATGGAAAATGTGCATTACTGCTGTTCTTTCTGCACTCAAATTCATGCCATAGCCTCCAAAAATGTCTCCTGAAAGCAAAGAAGGTTTAGCTGTGCATTTATCAGYGAAGTTGCATTCATGTACTGGTGAGGTTTTAGCACTGACAAATCCAGAATTTCCAGAGGGGATGGACAAAATGCCGTTTATAATTGAAATGTCACCACTGCAGATTAACAGCTCGAGGCAAAGCACAGATTAATCACTCAAGACACATGGAGCAGAGTAAAGGGAAAAGCCAGTTTATTCCCCTTTTCCTATTAACTAGTTTCTGACCTGAAGGAGAGGCAATACTTCCATGCTTTCCTAGGCCCCTGGCTGTTTAGATAAGTTTCAACTAGGATGCCAATTAAAGCTATTTTTTCTTACCCCACTGTCAGTTAACTGCAACTGCACATTTATATCAATTCAGYGCAAAACACAAATTAACTGTATCCCACATTCCTACATACTGAGATTTTTCACTTTTTATTCTTAATTCCAGAATCAAASCTTGCCTCTGATCTCAGCTGCTCCCTGATATGAACTTAGATTTAAACACCCTCTTCAGCTTTGCACAGGGGAACTCCTTGGAAAACAGTGATAGCCTAAATTCCAGGCTTCATTATCACCACATCATCTGAGACATGCCAAGCTAGAGAGCAGACAGACCAGACCCTTGCTCTRAATTAGGGTGACTGTACTGACAGCAGTCCAGCTAACCTGATTTATACCAGCTACATAATTTAATGGGATGTGGAAGGACTTAAACCTCCACAGGAAACACATGGGCAACTACAAAGCTAACAATCCTCCTGCTCCCACAAGTAGATTTTGGGCACCTAACTAGTTATTTTAAGTAGCAGGCAGCCAAGTGTTTCTAAGCCCCAAGCAGGTATTCCACRTTGCATAGGTGAGCCCAGGAGAAGCAATGGGACAGGTAAGAGTCACTGCAAGTAGAGACTTAAGTTACAAACATGCAATAAACCACAGCAGCCYGTGTCAGTACAAGCATTGTTAACTCTGCCAGCACAATTATCCTTTACCCAATAAGAAATCTTGTGGCTCTTTAATCAGCCTCAGAAACACAAAGCATAGTAAGCTGGGTCAGAGGCAAGCCAGCCTTTTTTGCCAAGAAACCTGAGTCACGTGCACTGCTGCTAATGAGGAAGGAGATGTTTACAATGTTAAGCTCCAAGTAACACAGCAGTAACACATTAACACATCACATTAAAAAAAAGAAATAGTCTCAGCCTGAACGCTGGACCTACCTGCTAGAACAATATCTGAACAATGGCAATGCCCTAAAGGTCATTCCCTTTCTACTTGGCATTGCAAGTACTCTTATCACAAAATCTCCAGCAATGTTTAACCAAGTACTCAAAATATAAAATACTTCAGTACCAWAAAATAAAAGATGAAGTTTCTGTTCTTTTTATTATATTTTGGCATTGTAATAGCAAAAGCATTTTTCTTTCCCTAAATATGTGCTTATCTCTTGAAGTTATTTTTGCCCATGATCTTGTGGTAACCATTATGTTTGTCCATACCTCCAAAAGCAGTGGAAAGTCTTCACTCTGTAAGAATRAGAATTCAATGTTTAAATGGATTGAGGTGGCTGGTTTTTTACTGACTGTGTCGTGGACATGGGAGTGTGAGCAAGAACTTTGTTGCTGTGCTGGCTGCCCAGAGTGGCTGTGGAGCTGTGGAATGTCCCTCAGTGGAGACATTCCAGGACCAYCTGAAAACAATTCCATGCAAGGTGCCCTAGGACAACCTTTTAGCAGGGATGTTGGCCAGGATGACCCACTGTGGTCCCTYCCAACCTGACCCACTCTGTGACTCTATAAAGGCACAACCAAAGATCCAGTGAAATCCCTGTGAAAGAGTTCCACAAGAGGAAGCCCAAAGCACTGCTGTTGTATAGAGACTAAACATGTAGATTATTTAAGTATAGTAATTACTCTGCAGACTTACTGGCTGAGTTAATTTTTTGACATGTGCATATTCAATATGCCAGGTGTGGTACTGCATTAACCAGTTAAGGCCCTTTACAGAGAGCTCATGAGGAATTGCTGCAGGATTCCATATAAAAGCACACACAAGCACACAAAAAATGGGTACAAGAAAAGAGTTTAAATGATGGCTCCATACACAATCTCTATATACCATCAGTTTCATGGGTATTAGTCAGTTTGCAGCTTTTATTTGATCATGTGCATAAAATCCTCCAATTGCACTTCTATTGAATTCAGCAGAAGATGTTTTGACTTCAGTGGGTACTGAACCAGGCGCTGTGGAATTGTATCTGGTTTTACATACTCTAGTTTATATACTCTAGTTTTACAGTTGTAATTTCCTTGACTCAATTAGGCTATCAGTGATTATGAAGTGCAGTACAAAGTCCTCATGAGATTTCTGCATGGAAGTGAAGGATGCTTCTGAATAACAAATTATTTTTAGGACACTTTCCTCCTCTGCACAGACTTCAAGTCCACATTCATTCTCACAATAGTAACAGTACTTAACCATCCTCTTTGGAGRACTATCCTAACTACAGCCATTTGCAAGGCTTATTAAAGTTAACTTATGCATCCAGCAGAGTTTCTTGAAGATGAATACCAAAGTGGTTTGTGTTTTAGCAGTCAGAAGCAAATATATCAGAAGCAAGATAGTGTCATCCAGATAGAACTTTTCATTAACAAGACATTAACCAGTTCTTTCATGCTGTATTTGATTCTTATCAAACTTCACTTACAGATAAGTACATCTTATTGATTAAAAGCAATCAAAGATAAACTCATTCCTACTCAAACAATGCCTGAATTGGACACTAATAAGGGACATACCTCTTTTCAGCACCATCCTGGACAGACCAAAAATCTTGCAATCAAAATCCTGTCATTTTTAGGTGGAAAAATCAAGGCAGATTTTTAGGTGGAAAAGTTACATAGCTTATACAATTTGTTTTAGACCCTGCTTGAAATTCCCACAGAATTCCTATATATCTGTTGTGTCTTCTGGGAGAACAAATAACCACAGGCTGTAGTCACCTCCCAGAACTGCAGCCTTCATAACTCCATGGATAGGAAACAGTCAGAAAAGTATTTGGTACAGAGGAGAAGGAGGYCAGGGGAACTGTGAGGGAAGATGTCCAAAGCCCATTTGTTTAAAATCTCTAACTGGTAAATATGTTCAGCTTCTTCTTAGACTTGCCTCTACACATTGTCACTTAAGTTCTTGGTGGGGAAGGATAGCAGAGCTATAAAATGAACAATTCCTGACCCTCAGTTTTGGATGCTGGTCGTTTGCCCAGGAGAGATTCCAGTCCTATCAATGAGACAACCAACAGAGGGAGCAGCCTTCTAACAAAGCACATTTCAGCATTTTAGTTTACTTTTTGTAGCAACTAACACTCCAAAGGAATATGATTTAATCCTCAGCAAGTCAAGACAGAAGAACAGAGGTTTTTAAATGTTGCGTATGTCAAGTACAAAAAACACATACAGAACATCTGCTGCATTTAGCTCCTCAAGAGCAGCACTGAATTTGACATGCAGGAACACAGTAATTTCTGTTTGACCACATTTACAAGAAGAAAAAAAAAAAACAAGGAATGTGGTTCTGCAAAGGAGACTGGATAGCACCAAGCTCCTGACACCTGCAAAGCCAGGTGAGTGAGTACTAAATCATAGAATCACAGGATACCAGGCTGGAAGGGACCTCAAGGATCAGCTGGTCCAGCCTTTTTTGGTAAAAGCATGTAAAGCACAAGATATTTGGTATAAAATCCTCAATGCTGACTTTGTGTGTTTGATTTAAGCTTTAGAGACACCCAGGCAGAGTGCAGGATCAGAGATATTTGGGATATGCCTACCTACAAACACTATCTAATTATATTTACCTAAAGACACAAGGAATAAAAYGGGTATTTAGAATCCTGACAAGGAAATGTGAAGAGGGACTACATGCAACCCAAGCTCACCAAAACCCAAGCTCACCAACCCTTCAGAGGGACCTGAAGGGCAGCTGGCCCCTTCCTTTGACATWCTTGAACCCTTCAGGTCTGAAAGCACAGGAAAGATCAGATCAGAGGAAACATCTCAAGATCATTTTGAAAACTTCCATCAYAGGATCCTTCATCCCATTAGCAAGGACACTCAGAGAGCACCAGAAATAATCTTGCCCCATCAGAAAGTCCTGTCCTCTACTCATAACAGCAGTAGCTRGGGCATGCTTTAAGGTTGTGCTTTCAAACAATAGGTATGTGTGTGCTCTTATCAAAAATCTCACTAAAAAGTAAACAATTACTATTGATTCCACTAATACTGCCTGGAATCCAAATAATAGCAGCCACTTTGTTTCTATCTATCTTTGTGTTATTGCATTTTCTAACAATAAAATAGTCACTTTCTTACACTTCAAGACTGCACTTCAATAAAAATTTAAAAAGCACTATAGAAAGCTAGAGAAAGGGGATTAGCACAGTAACTTTCATTTTCCTTCTCAGTGCCAGTTAAAAGGTACAGACATTTGTATTCGGTCTTTTTAACCTCCATGAACAGTGCTGAACATGTCTATAATTCAGCACACRAATATCATGAATAATATACCTCTAGTCTCAGGTGTGCAGTAAAACCCAGTGTTACAGGAAGTGCATTCAGTCAGTTAACCATTATGAGCATTTTTAATTATCTTTAAATCAACAATTATTCCTAAAAGGTCCCCCAAACAATTTTAATAAAAAACTAATTTACGACACACAAATTAATTAGTTTGAGATAAAATTAGTGGCATCTTTTTAAATGAGATTTCACAACCAAGGTCAAGGGCAGTAAACATCTATTTCAGGTTCTAAAAGACACAGCTTTTGGACAATGAAGTACTCTCAAATTTTGTTTTGCCTCAAGGAAATGAAGAATTGGTTCCATTGTGATGGAAGAAAAGACCTAAGGGAAATAGGGCACTTCAGACTTCAGTGGATAATCAAGTGAAAACCACTCAGATGATGTTTTGATCAGGAATTTGTTCAATTAAAAAAGAAGGAGTTTTGACACAAACCTAATCATGGCAATAAATTTTCAGAACCTGTAGTGCTGCTCAGAGATACATGTGCCAGGGCTAGGAAATGGCTTGGCTGCTTACACTCCTCTGCAACCGAGAGCAACCCAAAAGGAATCTCTACGGAGCCAGTCTCAGGCAAACACAGCCATGCCACTCCAATAGTGCCACCTGCTGCATACTGGGAAAGTGTACAGGGCTCTGGAGCTCCAGGTAACTTGATTTAAAGATTGGTTGACTGATTTTAAAAGAAATCACATGGTGTGCATGCATGACAATGGGTATATATTTTTATTTATTAATAATACCTAAAAGGAAGTTGTTCCACTAAGCTGCAAGAACAGAACCTSTGGGTAATCAGTTTTCAAGTTTTTCCCAGTGGCATAACAAGGATTAGCTGCATCAGCTCACTACACATCAAAGTCACAATTAACCTCATGTATTTTCTGATGTCATGGAGATTAGAGCTGAAATTAATTTTATTAATCACATCCTGGTTGCAAATTATTCACAAAAAAGACACACACATATATATATGTGTGTGTGTGTGTGTGTGTGTGTGTGTATGGACCCAGGAGACATGCCTTGATGGCAAAGTGTATCTGCACAAACACACATACACACAAACCCATACACATCTCCAGAGTCTGATTCAATCACATCTCAGATCCTGTGTGCAGTTTTGGCCTCTCACGACAAGAAAGACTTYRCTGGAGTGTGTCCAGAGAAGAGCAACCGATCTGGGAATGGACCTGAAGCACAAATCTGATGAGGAGCAGCTGATGGAGCTGTGGGGGCTCAGTCTGGAGAAAAAGAGGTTCAGGGGGGACCTTCTCACTCTCCACAGCTCCCGGCAGGAGGTTGTAGTGAGGTGSGGGTCGGTCTCTTCTCCTGGGTAACAAGTGGCAGGATGAGAGGAAATGGCCTCACATTGCACCAGGAGAGGTTCAGACTGGATWTTAGGMAAATTTTTTCATGGGAAGGGTTACAAAGCCCTTGGGGAGTGGCACCTGAGAACATGGTTTAATGGTGAACATGGTGATACTGGGTCGAATTGCTGATCTTAAAGGTTTCTTCCTTAACAATTCTATGCAGACTCTGTTCACAAGTTTTCCATGAGAAGCAAACAAACTGCAGTGTACATAGGATTGGCTGAGCCAACCCTGTTTGCGGTTCCTCCTCTCTGCTGTAGCACCTGGGCCCATTCCCTTTGTCTCACTGGCCATCTGGCTCCTTTACCTGCTTTGTGGTTCTGTTGCTTACCCATGGCACTGCTTGGGAGGGGACTGGCTTGTGTAAACCACCCACGGGACTATGTGTGATGGCTTTTCCTGATGCTGARGGAATGGTGCAGCACAAACAATTAATCATAATTTCTGATCAGATATAAACTCATTACATGTTAAATGCTCTTCTAATGAGAAGTGAAGCTCAGATCTCTGAAGACAGAGCCTGTGTTTCAGGTTTAAGGATGCTATCCCAGTAATACCTCCTGCCACACATAGGCAGGCTGCACAAGTCACTTTCACAGGAGGTCAGAGAGTCAAACAGTGTGACTGGAATTTTAAAAAGGTTGGGTAACTTTTATGACCATTAATAATGTTTGTATTGAATGCCAGCTCCAACTGTAATGAGGTTAATTAAATCTCCTGTCCCAATGTATAAGCCAACTGCCTGAAGGTCCAGAGGCAGGCTCCACGTGACAACAACTCAGAACACTGGACAAACAAGGCGATTGAGGCACYGCTTGCTAGAGAGCACCAGGTGTTTGTCACTGCTGAAGGCAGAGTATCAAAGTATATCTAACAAAGCCATGACACATCAGAACAATTCTAACATGAGATGCTTTTTCTGAGGTAGAGAAAAGCCAACTTCAAGAGTACCCACAGTGTCTGCCAGAGTATTGTATTTACTGTTCTCTCCCTGGCTGAGGCAGGAAAGGACTGCAGCTGAGGAARGTAACCCAACTGTAAGACACAAGCATATTGGGAAGGCAGGTGTAATTATTAACAAGTCAGCTACAGCAGATTTACACATGTGAGCYTGCTGAGCCTTCCCAGAACTCTGTACTGCATATCTAGAGTCTTGTCACCTGCAGGCACACAACCTCCAAAGGGATTCCCCAGATCTGCAGGATTTCAGCCTGATTCAGTCAATCATTTATGTGCAACTCAAGGAACATGAAGGAACAGGTGAACTGCCTGAGCTCAGGCAGCTGGGAARCTCAAGCGTGTTGAASAGTCTCAGCAAAGAGAACGGCTGCAACATTTCAAGCTCCTGCCAAAAGCCTCCTCTGAAATCACCCACTGCAGCACTTTGGGCACATCAGCACATTTCTGCTACAAAAGGCATGCCAGCCTGCAACAAACTGAACTTTTACCCTTTCCCAAATAGGAAAGGGCCCAGAATTACTGAAGCTGCAAGGAGACTTGATTTATATGTCTTATGATATTCAGTAATACCTAAAACTAAGTCAAAAACTTGAAACAGCAAAGTAGACCTCCTACTTACATGGGTCAACCTGCTGAGGGTTTACTTCTTTTACTAGCTACAGAAGATTGTGACTACATAATCTTTAATATCTTCATAACTTTTAAAACCAATGAATACAACCTCTGCTTATTTCTGTTGTTGTTTAAWGGGTCTTAGTAAATTGCATCTTTTTCTTGTATATAAATTTTATAATACCATATTGTTGCTTCCCAACCAGCCTCAGTATTTTGTTAGGAAACAAAACTTGGAATTTATTACTCAGTTCCTTGATACCATGTAACAACACACCTTCCTTACCAGAGTGTGACACATCGTCCTGCTCTTCCCATGTGTGCACAAAGGGAATGTAACCATTTCAACTACACAGATGTAACTGTTGTAGCACAAGTGACTTTTATAGAGAGGATTTAACATCCTACCTGGTGGAGAAGGTTGCGTGGAGACCTCATTGCAACCTTCCAGTATCTGAAGGGAGCCGACAGGGAAGCTGGAGAGGGACCTTTCATCAGGATTTGTAGTGATGGGACAAGGAGTAATGGGTACAGATTGATAGAGGGGAAGTTTAGGCTGGATATACTTTACTGTGAGGGTGGTGAGATATTGGAACAGGCTGCCCAGGGAGGCTGTGGATTCCCCAACCCTGGCAGTGTTAAATGCCAGCTTGGACAATTCCTTGAGCAACCTAATCTAGTGGGAAGTGACCCAGCCCATGGTGGGGGGAGTTGGGACAAGACAGTCCTTAAGGTCCCTTTCAACCCTTAACATTCCATGTTTCTATGAAATTCTCTTGTGCCACAATAGCACCACAAACCTGTGCAAGTTTTCATAACTGAGTGGTTATTACCAGTCTAACAGCTGTGGTTTATGTCCTTCTAGACACAAACTCTTCTCAGCCAGAAAAATACAACATCCCCTCATAAAGTATCTTGAAAAGAGATAATGGATTTATCAATGGATAAATAAAAGCCTATTGTCAAAGCGACAGGAGTGTTATCCATTTCTAAGGGAAACTACCATTTTCTTTCACTCAAGGCAACTTCAAACCACTAATCTTCCCTACAGTTCTACTGACTTTAACTCAGAGGGTTAGAGAATGGTGCTAATAGCACCAAGGTTGTGTGTTTGATCCCTGTATGGRCCATTTACTTCAGACTTGATGACCCCTGTGKGTCCCTCACAACTCAGGATATTCTGTGATTCTGTGACTTCTGTTGTGCTTTATCGCATGCAGGGCAAMCCAAACATCTGGGAATGATTGGCGTCTGACTCCATTGATTCAGAAGGCTGAACAATTGCTTTATTAAAACTATACTATATTATAACTATACTAAAGAGATACTGAAGAATACTAAAAAGATACTAAAGAAAAATCCGTGACTGTCTCTAGACAGTCAGGAMACAACTTGGACCTAATAGGCCAATTAATATAAACAACCATCACCAGAATCCAATTAAGAACTCACTCTCAGTAAACAMTCTCCATAACACATTCCACACATGCAAAAACAACAGGAGCAAAGAACAGAGATAAGAATTGTTTTCTCTTCTTCTCTCTGTGCTTCTCCAGCAAAAATCCTGGGAGAGAGAATAATGTCTCTCTCTGTTCAGAGAACGTGAATGCCGCAGTGCTTGATGGAGGACACCATATCTGGAGATGTTTGCACAGATCCACCCGAGCCTCCACTTCCAGCACAGGAGATTCACAGTTCTAAGTCTATCACAGGACTTGAAGCCCACAAAGCTGGAAAAACCCACTGCTGCTTCCTCCAGCCATACATCACAGAGTCCATTGTGACAATCACCTGCCTGGCGCCTGTGTCCCCAGGGCCTGGGTTCCATGGGAATCTCCTGCTGCTGCTGTGCCCGCAGCCCCAAGCCCGGCTTGGCCTCAAGGCCAGCACCTCTCACCTTGCTCTCAGGAAGGAGCTCGGGGAGCAGCTGCTGAGTGCCCCAGCACCCCCSGGAGGCTGTGCCAATTCCACGGGGTGCAGGTGGGTGCCCAGGGCTGCTGGGGGTGCTCCTGGCTCAGGGGGAAGCACAGGATGCTGCYCTGGTGCCTCCGCTCCCCCAGCCACGAGGGATGTGTCAGAGCTGCGCTCAGTGCCTCTCCTCCTTGTCTTTATTATTAGCCTGCATTTCTTAGCCAATCATTCTGATGATTCTCTGCTCCTTCCATCGACAATTTGGCTTTCAAGCCTTATTTCTCTACTTGGTTTATGCCACACAAAAAGTAAATTGTCTGTAGAGGATGACATTTTAGTTACAAAACCTCAGTCTTGCATTCAAAGCAGCTCTTGGGAAATACCCGACTGTTTACTCAAATTAGTTTTTAGATAGTCCTTTTAAACTCTTACCAAAAATGTGTCACTGCATGAGAATGAGCAGATGCACAAATGGATTAAAACTACACTAGAACTGCATAATTTTTCACATAATACAGTCTTGAGCCCTTGATGGACCTATTTCAAGGATAAAAACTCGCAGTACACAGCCAGGAAAAGTGTTATACTTTACCTGATATGACCAAAAGCCACATATTTTTCACTTTTTTGCCTCATTGTGAAATAATACTGTTAACATTGAGCTTCAAAATTTAGCTTACCATGCATTTTAAAAGTCTGCTCAGCTCTCACTAACAAAATTATTATTTCTGTAGTTTATTTCATTTTAGAGAGCAGCAGAAGTCCTGAATGAATCAGAATAAGGTGTTCCTGTCTCCAGTCTTCCAATCCAAGTGTTSTTGGCCCATATTTTTCTGACTCTGCACCCAGGCATGAATATTTTTAACATATTATTTGAAAGGCAACAATAAGCACAAAAGTATGAAAGCTTGATAAATCCTCCCCTCCCACCCCACTGCCCCAAGAAGCGTCAGCAAGAATGTAACTGAAGGTTAAGGAAGGGAGAGCGGTGGGGAAAGACACAAAATACACAGGAAAAAAGAAAAATATTTCCCAGGTGGAACTCCTGGCCTGGGGATGCCTCCACAACAGCATGCATTAAGAATTAACTTTGCTACACAAACCAGTATTACCCAGCCTTTTCTGTGTTTGGCTGTGTTCAGTGAGGGTTTATACTTCACTGTTTTTTTTGGCAAAGGTTCATATGCTCGCAACCTTAAGTAAACATTGAATTCAGCTATGCAGCCCTGATCCTGARCTCTTCTCTGCAGGAGCTCCGGGCACTCGGCATGGAAAGAACCCGAGTGACATCCACAGCTCCAGGGCAGACCAGGCAGCTCCTGACTCAAGGCACCGTGCTTGGAAGACGAAAATCACTCCTTCACTTAGGAAGATTTCAGATGCTTCACACCTGATTTGCTTTTTTTTTTTTTTTTTTTTGCCAGCACAATGAAGGAAATGTCCTGCTTCTGCTTGGCTTTTTCTTCCTTGTTGGAACAGATGGTGAAGGCTTACAAATACGTGACTGGTATTTTTTCAGTGACTCATAGCTCAGAGCCACAGGTTTCAGATGGTGATAAGAAGCTCACCAGGATGGATGTAAGCATGCTTGAGGAGCAGTATGACCATATAAAACAGAAGCAAAGACTACAACCACACATTATTGTATATAAAACAGGTACGCTTCTATTTGTAGAAAAAAAATGCATATGTAATGTAAAGATTATTTCTTTAAATCTTTAATAACACCCAGTTTGTTCTTTTTGTGTTCAGCTTCAAGAGMTGTAGAAGTAAATTCCTTTTCTGTCATTTTGGTGTTTTATTTGTTTTGCTGAAAGGTGGTTTTATATTTGTATCAATAAGCTTCATGTCAGTGAAATATTATTAGGTATTTGAAACAGATGAATATATTTGAGGTAAGGTTTTACAGGTTTTATATCAGTAAAATAAAGTTCTAAACAGAAATAGTAACCYTCACAGTAACTATGTTCTTCACGTCTATGATAAGTGTATTTGTGCAATGTGTTCTTGCAATATTTCTGCTCTCTTGAATGCTTCCATAAGAACCAACAATTCTGGGTCATCTTTCTCTTTTTCCGTTCTCTATCTGTGTAAAGAAAGACTACAGGAAGCAATGGCAAATATCGAGTAACAAGCACAAGCTGGGGGTTTGTTAAAATATAACTTTAATTAAAAGTCATAGTGGGTAACTAAGACACAAGCTTTGAACAAAAGGTCCTGTTCTGAAAGTATTTTCAGTGCATATTGCTTGGAAAGTGCATAAATAGAAAAACAAGTAAGAATATGTACCACTCATCTACCTGCCATGTCAAACAGATTTTATATAAGAACTTGCAATTATTTCAAAGTTTTTAGTTAGACTATTGCTGACAATACTACACTGACACATTAGCTTTCCAAGTTAAAGTGATCCTAAGAATACTAAGAAAACTAGTGAAGTTGTCTTCTGAATTTAATTTTAATATAAACCTCATGTTTCATTCACCTCTCATATTAGTATTTAGACCAACAAGTGTAGGACTTAGGTTATTTCATTCTTTATGTTTTCATCTACATTTTTCAGCAGTTCTAGCATTTGGCTGTGTAAGACTTCATGATCAAAACAATCAGAAAAAAACCCATGTAATTATAAACTATACAACAGATTTTCTTCTTCAATATTCTTTCATCCAAATGTTTTTAAATTCTCATGTTAAAAGAATTAAAATCTCTGTGAGGAAGAAAAAAATATATATACAAGCTTATTTTATCAGGTATCATAAAGCAGCTAACTTGAAGACAAAACAGCCCATCTAATCAGTTATAGCAAAAATATGTTAGTTAAAGAAAGGGAGCTGAAGCCTTTATTCAGATTAATTCAAATGAAGTTTCAGATATAATGAACGTAATTAGAGCAGATTTTTTGCAAGGACATTTTTAGATGAAGATTAAAATATRTAAAAAAGTAGAACTTCTACTACAAGATTCTGTGGGGTTAAAAATGTAGTAGGGCTAAAAATCGACGTACAAATATTTTTATASACATGCACATTCCCCAAAACATTCACATAACCTGCTGCACTTAACTTCTATCTTCAAACAACCTGTGTGGAAGGAATTCATGTCATTGTTAGAAGCAGTCAGAATTTGGGCATTTTTTGTTCTACTGAGTTCTCAAGGTCCTAAAAGTTTATCTTACACATTCTTGTGGAAGCTGGGAAAACTTAATACCTGGCTCAGCACTTTGCACCTTTTACATGCATCAGTTTCCAGGAAAATGTGGAGCAGAATTGAACATTGCTGTATCAGGACTGCCCTACACCATGCTGAAACCCCAGGTAGTTCCAAAAGGCAGTCCATGTCTGGATCAGTGACTTGTACTGRCAGGAAATTGTTTCCCTACCTAGAGGGTAAAATTATGGCTGTGCTGGGAAAGGGGTGACAACAACAGCACCACCACAAACCCCACACATACACACAAACCTCAAAGGAAGGAGAGCACCYTGTGGTCTTAAAAGTCCCTGCCAAAGGTCTTTTTTCTTACCAGTAAAACCCTGCTTTGCTCCTGCCTGGCAGAGCTGCTGTCCTTCCATGGAACCACAGGGATTTTGAGCACTGTAGGTTTGTTGCACCACAGTTARAATGATAATTCCAAGTTTTCTGGAGGACTTTTAGCCTTGTATGTCACTTCCTGTCTGCAGAAGTCATGAAATTTTGGACCTTTAAACAGAACTTAAGACCCTCTAACTTCTCTATTTTTTTGGACAGAGGGGTTAGTAACCAAGAAATCACCTGAAAACAACTTTGTTCTGTTTCTTCCCCAATACAGACAGCCACATTCATGCTTCTGCCCACTCCTGATTAYTTGAGAACAAAGACCATGAGAAGATTTGGAAGGCACCAGTTAGGGGATAATACAGCAGTGCATTCATTATTTATTGGCTAAGAAGCTGAAAAACAGTGTTTACTTTAGGAATTAAGTGGGAGTATTCAGCACATGCAGTCACAACAGAATAAATACTGGGGCTCTAACTGCAGAAATCTCTTCCAAGTATTTCCCAAGCTAACTTGAGATAAGATTAACTTTTGCCACTCTGGAACCTTAAAAGAATCTATTAATGATGACAGCATATGGCCAGAGGGTAAACAACTGTGCAACAAGGCACAATTTACATATAAATATAAATATACAACTTACATGGAGGAAAAAAAGCAAGAAAAACAGAAAGAAAGATCGGTATAATTGCAGCTTTCTTGAGAAGTTTGGACAGTGCTGGAGGTATTTTAATTCAACACCCAGTGGTTCAGGACTATTGCATTTCTATCCAAGGTCATTGCTCAATTTTGTGTGCTGCACCTGTAGCAAAGCAAGGAATCAAATCAACCTTGAACTCAAAACCAGGGCAYACTATTAAAATTGAACTAGATTTGTCACTCTGAACTTTCTGATCAGCTCAAGACAGATCATAATTATTCTGATGACCAGTTCATAAAGTTCTAGATGTTCTGATGTTGCCTATCAATGTCAGTCCAGCCAAGAGCACAGTTAACACCACAAAACCATTCAAAGGCGCTTCATCTCAGTCTCTCAGTTCCATTCTCTCTCGGTTTTTCTCTCACATACAGAGAACAAGCTTTGGTTTTCACAATTTGGTGCTACACTGTGCTGTTCTGCAGAACGTGCAGGGCTCTGATTTGCACGTGGACCTTTTCGCAGCCAGCCAACCTCAGCTTTATTTCTTGGATAAGAAATAGGCATTCAGCTTTATTTCTTGGATGAGGTCCAGTCATAACTTTGATTCTCACTGTTGCATGGTAGAGARCTGTGTATTCTTATGTCTCTGAGTGGTGTCACCTTGAGAAATTCTGTTAACACACCTCACTGTACAGAGGGATGCACAAACACACCTGTGTCTCAAAGCTCTGCACGTGCCTCAGTCTCCTTTCTCCCAGTAACATGGYATGAGAGCCAATGTGGTCTGACACAGTCCTCCCTCCCAGCAAAACAGCTCTTATCAGATCAACCCTTCATGGCCAAGGAGCAGAAAAAGCTCTGTGGTATTATGCTGGGGTTGTTGTTTTGGCAGTGGGAGARAAAGGCAGCAGTGCAAGCCCTTGCTTAGCAAAATCCCTGTTGCACAGGTTCATTTACTGCCAGTAAATCAGCTGGGTCTGACATGTCCTAATACTTATTTGTAAAGATTACACAAAAGGCAGCTGTAAAGCAGAGGCTGTGCTGCTGGGTTTTTGTGCAGGTAAAAAACTGCCACTCCTACTCAAACTAGCCTCATTTCGAACTCAGGGTTACAATCCTTTTAAAACAGTTGTCCAAAGACACTCAAAATATAATCAGCACTCTTCTATGTCTACTTTTCTCCCCTTAATCTGTTTCAGAACTTATACTGCAACAGACAGTCACTATAAGTCAACCCTATAAATAAGGCCAGCATTCTGTAAAACCCTTCTTTATATTTATACCATCTGAAGTATATTTAAGTAGCTTCAGTGAATTATCTTTAGTGTAATAGATCAGTTTCTGTTCATTTTCAAGACACAGAAAACCAGTCATGTCCAGCAGTTTGATGACTGCTACGTGTAATTAAAGCAGCATTAGCATTTCTGTCCCTAATATCTTTAACATTTTAAACAGTAACTTTCATAGTGTTTAAAATATTAAGCTATAGGGGTAGAAGAATAAAAAAAAAAAAGGAGACCAGAATCTCTCCAGCTGTTACAGCTACTCTATACTATTCACAGAGGAAGCAGATTCCTCTAAGCTATCATTCAGGCAAAACTAGTGTGATAAGCTATTTACACAATTTATACCAACTGGAATAGTAAAATTGCAGTAAAATATTAAAATACAAGCCTATAATGTTAATGATCCCTCATTAAGAAAAAGAAGACATTCACAACTTGCTTCATCTGGAAATGGTCACAATATTATTAAGCTGTGAATACAAACTTCAAACAGTATCAAACAGAACATTTTTGTCTTTCAAATTACAGCTCTTGCCAACATACTGAGCAAGTCCCTACTCACCTTAAGAAGTTTTGCTTACAAGCAATTAATTACTGAAAGTCAATTCTCAATCTGTGCTGTTAATGAGTCTTAGAGTACCAGTTAGATCAATATTGTCTTGATAAATTTCCATTTTCATTTGACAAAAACTCGGATACCATTTATGCCCTCAGAACTGCCAAAGCAAGCATGAATTAGCTCTACTCCTTAACCTGGCACCAAAAGAACTTGCACCATTCTCAGCCACTGAAAGAAAGAGCATAGTTTAAACTCATGTTAAAGTTTTTCAGATGAGTTAATGCTGCTGAAATCATACCCTTGATTTTTGCCACCATAGTAACGTGCACAAATGCATTTCTCCTGCAGGTGGACAGGAATCTCTTCTGCCAGAATCAATGATCAACCCTGTTCTAATTAATAAGAAAGTTAAAAGATCAAAGTCATGCAGAGGAGACGTCCCTGTCAGRAAGGACCCACTGGAGACAACCAACGGCGGCGACTCAGAAGAGGATTTGCTATGGCGCGTCCACCTGGGAAGGCACCGCCTGGGGCAGGCCCTGGGACAAGGAGATTCCTGGGATCTCTCCCACTGCAACAGCACACCATGGAGTTTTGACAACCAGAGACTGATTTCAAAGGGGAATGGCACACTGCAGACCAAGGAACCAGCAGGAGCAAGTGAACTGGCTGAGCTCAGGCAGCTGGGAAGMTCAAGCGTGTTGAAGAGTCTCAGCAAAGAGAACGGCTGCAACATTTCAAGCTCCTGCCAAAAGCCTCCTCTGAAATCACCCACTGCAGCACTTTGGGCACATCAGCACATTTCTGCCACAAAAGGCATGSCAGCCTGCAACAAACTGACCTTTTACCCTTTCCCAAATAGGAAAGGGCCCAGAATTTCTGAAGCTGCAAGGAGGCTTGGGTTGTATGTCTCACAATGAGGACATTCAGTAATAGCTAAAACTTAGTCAAAAACTTGACTAAAACTTATAATAGTAAAGCAGTCCTTCTAGTTACACAGATCAACCTGCTGAGGGTTTACTGCTAT
Organism: Cardinalis cardinalis; assembly: GCA_014549065.1. Classification (NCBI taxonomy): domain Eukaryota; kingdom Metazoa; phylum Chordata; class Aves; order Passeriformes; family Cardinalidae; genus Cardinalis; species Cardinalis cardinalis. The sequence goes on from JACDOX010000103.1 coordinate 1,183,481, forward strand.
TATTAGCCATGGAAGATTCTGACTATATAATCTTTAATATCTTTATCATTTTTAACATGTGATTTCATCATTCACTTTCAAGATATTCAAGATAATTTCTGACGTATTTTTTAAATCAATTAATAAAACTTCTACTCATGTCTATTGTTGTAATGAGACTTAGTAAATATAATTCCTTTCTGACACATAAATTTTACCATAATATATTTTTGGTTCCCATCTATCCCCAGTGTTTCACTAGAAAACTAATGTGGTCTCCCCTTCTGCAAGATCTTTAGAGGGAGGAGACCCTTTCTTGCAGGTGCTTTTCAATGACACAAACAGGATCTTTGYATCACCCATTTCTGGCTGCAAGTGTTCAGGCAGGTCTCTTTTTCAAATGTAGTCTTCACAAAAAATTGGAGATGGGAAATGTCTCCTTACTTCATGATGGGTAGSCATGGGACATCACAGTAACTGGCTTTTTTTCTTCATAGTAGTTAAAGCATTTAAAGAMGGATTAGGAAGGGGAGAAAAATAAGACAAAGAATAGATATACCTAATAGATATAACAGGGAAAAATACTAGATAACAATTAGTCCACATAAAACAAGAAATTACCTGGAAGGAAATACTTCAAAAACTTCATTGTCCTTTGACTGAWTTAGTTATCTTAATTAAACATGGACCTTTAAAACCTTGGTTTTAAAGTCAGTGCAGGTTTATGCAAGGACTAAGTAACTCCTTTGTAAACTCTTTCATATAAACACTTTGTCCTTTCCTCAGGCTTCTCTAGGATATTACTGTGCTTTGTACTGACTGGAACTAATTTAGAAAAGCATTTTGCCTTTAGAGAATCTTTCAATTTAATTTCCAAGGACATTATGAAAGAGCATTTTCAGTAAGTTTTCACTTTTTAGTGGGGTAGTTATGAGAAAAGTTTCTATACTAACATTTCAAGAGACTGGAATATTACACACACASAATTGTCTAACGAGAAAATTACAGGTTTTTCCTAAAGAAGCTGTAGTGAAAAATGAAACAAAAAAATAAGAAAAGAGCCTAAAACTTCAAATACTAGGAATTCCCACTTCTGAAAGGCACMTGATCTTCAAAACCTTTCCTGTTAACTTCTTCATGTTTGGCCATCATGGGCAGGAGATTTCATCACTGTCAACACAGATGTAGTCAAGTTTCAAGCCCTGAACTCAAGACTGCCATAAAGCAAATTTACTCTATCAGTAGGTAAGCCTTACTGATTTATGCACATGGGGGAACATGGAATCCTGAAATTCTAGTTCAGTGTCTTGTTCACAAGCCCATGATCCCTCTGAGGTTCCCATTTCCAAAGCTGGAAATAGGACTCTCATGGTAGTTTGCCTGACTTCCTAAGGAAAATGTTAGGACAGTCCTGCAGGTCCATCCATTCTAGAATAAATCACACTGCTGAGCAATTATTTCAGTCACACATRAATAAAATAGAGTAAAAAAGAATGAAATCCCTTTGCTGCTGGGACAGCATGCTGCTGGTCACATTAAAGAATTAGCCCATATGAGTTACTTGTAACTGGTGTTACCCATTAAAAAAAAAATTTGTCTTTTACAGGCACCAAAAAATGTTCCAGGAACGAGATCCAACTCACTGAGGACCTCAAATATAAAACACAGCATTGAGCAGCCATGTTGTACAGCCAAATCCCTGAAGCTTTGCTCCSTGCTCCCATTCCTGGATATTTTGGGGACTGGAAGTGACACTGGGGCACTGTCTCAGCCTGAGGTGGTGTTCAGCTCCAGATTTTCCACACCCCTCATGTATTCTTCCAGCCCAGTTTCTGAACCCAGCTWAACTTCTGACTGCCCCACAACCAGGCAAGACCCTGCCCACCCCCACTGATGGGGAAATACAAACTCCCACGCTAAATCTCACCTGCAACACTGCTGCCTTCAAAAAATACAGAAAAAAAAACCCCAACCTGCACATCTCTGCCTCACACACAGAGGTGGCAGATGAGGGGTGGCTGCAGAACACTCACCCCCAACCCWGACCCAGCCTCTCCTGGAGGGACAGTCCCTCAGGCAGCCTTGGGGACCCCCATCACATCCCATGGATGAGCCATCAGATGCTCTGGAGCCAGAAGCTCCTGCTGTTKTCACATTAACCAGTGTGCAACAAGACAATGATTACACACTTGAGAGAGATGTTATTTATTTTGGAGTTGTACAAGCCTGGGGTGCTGGTAGTCTTCCACAAATCAAGCACATCCACTATCAAAACTTTTTTAGTATTTATACATTTTAGCAAAGAAAGCCACTATTATTGATCTGCTACAAGCTGCATAGTTATTTTCTTAATTAGTATTCTATCTTCTACTGRTTAAYGATTCTCTCACTTCTTATCCTAATAGGCGCTTTCTTATATTTTGAGTCTGTGGGTTTATTGGGTCAGTTGTTGTGATGTTTCCCTGCCAGTATCACCTTTTACCCAGTTGGAGCTGATTTCAGCACAGTTACTGAGTTGGTTTTATTTGTTTCTTCCTTATCTTGGAAGTTCTGCCAAATGTTCTTGTGGCTTGTAAATTCTGCATTCTTTGTGKCCMCTATCAGTAGTAGTTCCTTCTTCCCAAGCTCTGTTAACCTTCCCCAAGRTCTGAGATCATTGAAACATGTCAAGCCMTAAACMTTAACATTGCAATTCTACCAATAATTAATTTATTTTTCTAATAACTGGATGTCACTTAGAACTTGTAAGGTGCTGTTTCATGGGTTATGTCTCACAGAACCACAGAATGGTCATGTTGGAAGGGGCTACAGCAGTCATCTTGTCCCACCTCCCTGTTCCAGCAGGGCCATCCTAGAGCACATGGGACAGGATTGTGTCCAGATGGTTCTGGAATATCCCCAGTGAGGGAAACTCCTCAGCCTCTCTGGGCAAACTGTTCAGTGCTCGGTCACTGCTCAGAGGAGAAGTTTCTCCTCATGTTCAGATGGAATTTCCTGTGCACCAGTTTCTGCCTGTTGGTTCTTGTCCTATTGCTGGACACTACCAAGGAGAGCCAGGTCCATGCTCCTGGCACCTCTCTTACACATGGATGGGGTAAATCTCCTCAGGGACAGGATAACAGGACAGGGCCATGCTCCTGGCACCTCTCTTACACATGGATGGGGTAAATCTCCTCAGGGACAGGATGACAGGACAGGGCCATGCTCCTGGCACCTCTCTTACACATGGATGGGGTAAATCTCCTCAGGGACAGGATGACAGGACAGGGCCATGCTCCTGGCACCTCTCTTACACATGGATGGGGTAAATCTCCTCAGGGACAGGATGACAGGACAGGGCCTTAAGGTGTGCCAGGGGAGTTTTGGTAGGATATTTGGAGGAATTTCCTCATTAAAAGGAAGATTGGACACTGGAATGACAGCCCAGGGAGGCRGTGGAGTCACAGTCCCTGAAGATTTTAAGGAAAGACAGGACATGGCACTCAGCGCCATGGTCTGCCTGACATGGTGGCGTTCCGCCATATGTCAGACCCGATGGCCTCAGAGCTCTTTTCCAGCCTAACTGACACTGTGGTTCCGTGATTCCTTTCTTTCGTACTAGGCTGGGAAGCACACAGAGACCACCCASCACAGCACACCCGACCCAAGGCAATTCCGCCGCACACCGGGCACGCCCCGCCGCCTCCGAGCGAGGGCAGGGCGGACATGGCGGGCGGGGCGCGGCTTCACCCGCGTCACGCCCGTCTCCCTGGGCCTTCCGGGCTGCCGTAGGAGCCGCTGCCCATCCTCTCCCTCCGGGACCGCGGCMCTCGCCTCCCTCCCTGCCGGGAAGCAGCTCAGGGAGCAGCTGCGTCGGCCCCCGAGCTTCCCCCGGCGGCGGCGGCTGTGCCAGCCCGCGGGGCGCAGGTGGGTGCCCGGGCCCGGGCCGTGCTGGCGGCCCGGTGACAGTGGGGCGCTGGCGGTGGCCCCGGCTCGGGAGGCGCTGGAAGCGCTCCTGGGGAGGGATGAGGATGCCCGGGCCCGCAGGGATGGAGCTGCCGGCCCTGAGGGTTTGTTCGTGACGCTGTTTCAGTGCTTCCCCTCGGTCGGCCGCGGCGAAGCGTGTCAGAGCTGTGCTTGCCTCCTTTTTAGGGAAAATTGATGTGTCCTGCTTTATTATCCACCCATYCTGACAGCCCCCTGTTCCTTCCATCAGCAGTTTGCCTTTTGAACCTGGTTGCTGCATCTTAGGTCGCGCGTCTTGCTTCTCCACTTGTTTTATTTCACGTAAAACTGGCCTAAGAGGGTGACATTTTATTTACMAAAGCTGAGTCTTGCATTCTGAGKGTTTCTGGGGAAATACCCCCGTTGYTTAYTCCAGTGAGCTTTGAGAAAGTCCCTTTAAGCTCATATCGAAAGTGAAATTGCCTCAGGAGCTCTTGTGGCGTTTCATGGCTGATGGAAGAGTAAGTCACAAAGGTTTTTGCTATGGATTTATTATAAGTGTTAGAAATGTTACATGTAAAATCGTAGGTTTCATGTTTGTGAAAGCAAAAGTTTTATTTTTTAAATAGAGTGKTAGTAGGAGTAGGTTTAATTGGAGACTGCAGTGGTGTTTTCTGTTTTGATAGACTAATTAGAAATCACAAACTTACCAAGCTRCTGTATTGATAAACAGATGAATCAGTTTAGAAATGTCACCTGTATTTACAATTCTTAGTCTTAAGCATAGATTGCAACTTTAAATTTTATCTGGGTGACCCAAAACCATGAGTAACTTTTTTTTGCAACTGTTAAGCAGAATTGTGACTATAAAATGGGTCTTCAGCATAACTTAAAAGTGGGAAAATGATGGTTACAGGCTGTTAATGAGAATTCCCTGGTGTGTTTTGGGAAAGGGGGAAAGCTGCATTCATAGCAATGTTTTGAAAATTGAGTGGTTTTGTCACTTTTAGCTTTGTAAATGCCATTGTTTGCCTTGGCTCTCAAATAATAGCAGAGRCATCCCAGCAGGAAAAAGAATGTGTGTTTGTCTGTCTTTGACAGACACTGTGCAAATTACAGCAATCCAGCTGGAAGGGTTGTTAAACCATCCACTTGCCCAGTTCATCCCTCTGACTCCTTTTTAGGGGAAACTGTTGTCAGTGCAGCTTGCAGGGAATTCTTTGTAGCTCAGTAAAACTGGGCTTGAAGTAAGGCTGACAGGTAAACTTACCWCAAATTGAATATTTGCCTACTTTTTATCCCACCTCAAATAGTGTTTTTCTGAGCCAGGAGCCATTTTTGAAACTCTGGGAACTCCCCCCTTTTCTCCTGAGAGCTGTGTGCCAATAAACAAGAATGAAAGATGGGAACCACTCTGAAAGAAAAGTGAAACTGATTAATCGAATTTCATGGSCACCTTAGTGCATGTATGCCAACATTTTAAATGCTTTTCTGTCTAATTTAAAGGACATTTTCCATATGATTCCCAGTGTCCAAGAGGCACAACTCTCCCATGCTTTATCATGCACCTGGAGTTTGTTTTCTGTTCTATTGAGATCTCTGCACCCAGCTTTCCTTGCCCTCTGTGTGCCTTCCCTGCTTTTTGGGATGTTTGGTTTTTTTCACAGGGTCATGCTGATTAACTCAGAGTTTCCTGCTTTGTCTCAGCTGAATCAGAATTGGTGGATCCAGAGCAGGGCAGAACAACTGAATTGTCAATTTTTATGTATTTTGATGCAATCCCAGTTCACATGAGGGGGTAGGAAGAGGTTTAATTTGTCTTGAAATGGCAGGGCCCTTGTAAGTTATCCCTCCTCTGATCCAAATTTCACCCTCTTTTCAATTTTTTTTTTTTTTTATAGTTTGGCCTCAGTATCCCCTCCCCACCAAAATGCATGGAATGAATTTAATRCTCATCATTTATTGCAGAATTCCAGAATGTCACTTAGACTTCTTGAAAAGCAGAATATCTTACTACAGGAAAGCTGTATTAAAGGATTGTTTATTTTTCTCTCTTTTCCCTTCCAAYTGTACTTTTATTTTAAAAGAATGGCACAAAAGAAGTATTTGATAGCAAAACTGACAAGCTGCTTAAGAGAGGACAAAATTCAGCTGTGGAAACCACCATATACAAATGAAAAAAAAGAAGCTGGTGAAGAGATGAAGGTAAATATTTTCTCTGAGTTGTCATACATCTTCCCTATCAGACTGCTGGTGCATTTTCCCTGCTTTTCTTGTCATTTTTTTCAGGAGCTTGTAGAAAAATATTCATCCAAGCTGAATATCAATAAGAATGATACAGAGAATATGCTGGAAGARATACGGTGTAAAGCAATTGAGCGTGGGACAGGAAATGAGAATTTTAAAGTGACTGGGATTGCAAGACTTGATATCTATCTGCCTCGTAGAAAAGTGAGTAACACTGCAGAAAAGTKTGCATAAATAGCTTTACTTTGAGGTTTGAGTAGGTTTACTTTGAGGTTTTTTTCACGACAGCTTTTTCAGGTGTTTCATATGAGTGACCTGTGTCAGGTGTAAAAAAATGGGGAGGGGGAAATTACATATTTTAGTTTCCCAGGTATATAGGAACATCATGGCAGAGGAATATAATATTGAGGAGATGAGTAATTTCTCACTTTAGGATTTAATGGCAAATAGTCTTTCAATTAAGAAAAGTAAATTRGATTTAAGTGTCTATTTCATTTTGATTCCTTCTGATTTAACTGCTTGTATTAGCAATAAAGAACAGATGTATTTTTCAGCTGTAGAATACCTAAAGTTGATTCAGCATGTTGATGTCACTTGAACTTGGAAATGAGGAGCAGGATTTTCTGTTGTGATGGCACTCACTTGTTCCCTTCATGGAYTCATAGAATTACAGAGTCACAGAATCATTAAGATTGGAAAAGACCTCCAAGATCATCAAGTCCAATCTCTACCAACCACCACCTTGTCAGCTGAACCATGGCACTCAGTGCCTCTTCCAGATGTTTCTTAAACACTTCCAGGGATAGAGATTCCACCACCTCCCTGGGCAGCCCRTTCCAAGCTCAGCCTTCTAGAGCAGGCTCCTAAAATCTTCTCCAACAGAGAACTGAATTAAGTTTTGCTCTTTTAGAATCAGGTTTCAACTTCTATTTTCACAAATAAAATACTCCTGTAGTGAAAAATAATTACCTGGGCTAAAGGGTAGAGAGTTTTAAGTGATTGCCATGCAKTTAAAACAACCAAATAGTTTCATAATTCTACTTTATAATGCTGCTGGGCAAATAGGGGAATGAATTAATTTAAAATTCCAGTTTATCTAATCTGGGGCCAGAGACACTAATAGGAATTAATCATAACTTAGCCAGTCACAGGTGAGTGGTATAATTGCAGAGCACATTTAAGATTGGAGGTGCATAATTAAATTAATTTAAATTGTTTGGTTCTGAATTTAGATGTATTTAATTCTGAATATCCTGCTGTTATAATGCTTATTTTTAGCATTATAGCGAGTACAGAACTGGAAATTATTACTCTGTATGTCCAGCCATAACCTTCTAAATATGATTGTTATTTGGAAAAGAAATGTTATTGTAGAACATTTAATTAAGAAAATGTCCAGAGTATATTGGTATCATGCTTTTCTTTCCCTCTTTCTTTTCCCCACCCAATATAATTACTACAGAGCAGGAAAATCCCACTGGAGACCAGTCTGTTCATCACAGGCAAGGAGCTCAGATCCCAGTAAGTGCAACCACCCTTTGTGCACCTCTCATGAGACACCACCCTGTCACAGAGCATTTTAAAAAAATGCAAACAAACCCACTTTTTGTTTGATTTAAGCTTTTTCTTAGCATGTATTCTCTGAACAGGATGTCCAGTGTCCCTGTAGGGCAGTTCTTCATGGGAACAGCTGTGGTTTAACAGATGGAAAACAGGAAGAAGATAGTTCTGTGTAAATCCCCAGCAAGTACCAGTGTTCCAAGTCTGTAACCAGGCAGATCCTCTGAACAGTGAACATGACTCTTTCTTTTGTGTTTTTAAGCCTAAAAAAAAAATCAGATTATTTTCTGTTTCGCTTTTTCCCTTTTTGTATCCCAGGTTTCCTCTATGTAGTACATAAAGCTCTATGWTGTTGTTATTTTACTTCTAGCAGCCTTTTGTAGCAAAAAATTTAAGCCATTTATAAGCACTTGTTTTTAGGTTTTATTGCTATTGAAACAACAATATTGTATAACCTTAAAAATTAATGTTCATGGATTAAATTATTCAATTCACAGGATAGCACAGGAATATGCATTACAAGAAAATGCTGTCAAAATAATCATAAATAAGAAGCAGCTTGATCTGGGTATGTATCTCTAGTTAAAGATATTTTTATAATAATTTTCTCGTTTTCTGCTTTTCAGAAGAAAATTTGCCTTGCAACTCTATTAATTTCAGAAATTTCCARAAAACAGCTGTTATATTTGTCCTTTTCTGCTTTACAGGAAATGTATTAAATATAATAATCCAAATTCTTAAATAGAATTAGATCAATTAAAGGAATACTGTAATGAATGTAGAAAATCTCCTTTTCTAGTGTTGGAACACTGAAAATGCACATTTAAGAGAAACTCTAAATTTCTTCAAAAAACCTTATTGTATAAGAGCATTTTCAAAGACTTTTTGTAATGTTTTGCCCATGCTCAACCTGTCAGACATGTGGGAAGTGATGATAGAGCTTTTTCTTTGCTGGTGGCCCAGGAATATGTCAGAATTAGAACCACAGAACTGACAGAAGGAACTTGGATTCAGTTCCCAGTTTCTCTGTCCTGTTCTCTTATGATGTATGATCCTGGACATGTTCTTATTGCAGTTTTTGCCTGAAAATAAGTTAACTGAAATAGAAATAATGGTATTTTTGAATGTTTTGAAAGAAACAGGGAAAGAAACATACCAGTCACTTCAAAAGATGCAAGATTGATTCTAAATTTTGCTGACYGTGTCAGTAATTTTTAGGGGCTTTGACTGAGTTCTCAAGTCTTGCATTTTCAGTAGTTGCAGTAGTTGAATTGTATTAATCACACTCTGTTTTGCAGGTAAAACCCTTGAAGATCAGGGTGTCACACACAATGCCAARGTGATGGTGCTTCAATTGGAACAGAGTGATGAGGAAACCAAAAGGAAAGTTCAGGAGGAAGAGCTTCAGTGTAAGAAAGAAAAAGAAATAAATGACAAGATGCAGAGAACTARGAAGGGTTTGGAAATTCTAGCAGAGAGAGGTGAGTGGGCTTGTTGGATTGAGGGGCAGGTGGGTCTTCATTAATTTTTGTGCATCCAAAATTACATTCTCACAGGCCTTTCAACATGGAAGAGTGCCTATACCATGGCTGAATTTCAGTTCACACTTTTCTAGGTTTCTACCTACTTGAAAACTGTGTTTTAAGTTGGCTAAAACTTTTTTTCCACCATTTTTACACAACTAGAATGCTACAAAAACCTATGGCACTTTGAGAAGGATATAATATGAATCAATTGTTTAATTAGCACTTGGCAGTTAAAGGACTGATGACTTGTGAGAAGCTTTAGATTTATTGTAGACAAAAGCACAGTGCATAATGTGTTTTAAGTCATTAAACACTTTTTTTTTTTGTAGTTTAGCTATGGCTGTGTGTAACCATGGTTTCATTGTGCAGAGCAGCTCATTTGTCACTGTCATCGGCTGTGGTGTTCYCATTCCCTTGGGATGTTGATTCCTGGCAACTGTGGATTAAGTTAAAGAGATCTAGTTAATTTAACAGTAATAATTCTTCAAAATGAGGTTGTGTTTGTGAGTTGCAGGGCTTGGTGGTGAGTTTAAATCACTTCTCTATTCCATTGTTTCACAAATCCACAAGCAAGGAGCTGTGAAGCTGAGCAGGTCACGAATTCCTGCCAAATGCAGAAACACCCCAGCAAAGCTTCAAAGCTGGTGACTTCTGGTTTCTTGCCACAATATCAGATTTTGAACACATGACAGAAGTGTTTGCCTTTTTTGGACTTAAGGGGTGGTTTAGACCTCAAATTTTGAATCCTGAGTTGGGTCTCTTTATATTTTTTTGCCARTGCCAGGGTAAAGAGCAGAGTCTGTTGTGGGCTCCCAGGCTGAAGGGTCTGTGAGAAGTGCAGTGAGAGTTTAACAATCCTTTTGTWTGACGTGGGAGAAACCACAGGGCAGAAGCTTTTAATCTCAACAAACTCTTCCTTAACTGTCTTTTGTCTACAAGAAAATCATCTTTTCRTTGTAAATCAAATGGAAGTGAAAACAGAATTGGTAGTTTGATAACAAGCATTAAAGATGTGGGGAAGGAAAATACTGAGCTGTATTTTTTTTTCCAGCTTTATGAACTGTGCTCAGTTGTATTTTTTAAATATTCTGTGTTTTAGTTGATAAATCATTTCGAATGCTATGTTGTGTAAAACGTAGGTGTTTTGTCTTCTGCAAAAAAAATACTTCTTTGTAATTCATGGAACTTTTGATATTGTGTCAAAACTTCTGCATGCACAAGGTCTTTTCYACAGTGACCTTCCTGGAAGTTCCTCTTGTTTACGTGGCCAGAGCCACCTGTGGTATGTCCAGAAAAGCAGACATGCAGCCTTTATATGTTATTCTGGGGTTTTTTGTTGTTTGCTGTTTTGTTTAGCAACATTACTAAAATATACTTATGGCAACAGAGTTGCTCTGTTGAAGGTGATGTTKAAATTTTGAACTTTTTTATATCTTTCAGAGGAGTACTTGGATCCAGACTCTGTCCCATACCTAGATATAGCTAATCAAACTGGAAGGTCAATTCAGATTCCTCCTCAAGCTAAAAAAGTAGGTGAAAAGCATCTTACAATGCCACTAAGATGGCTCTTTAAAGCTGTGAAACATTTAAAATGTGGGATTGAAATACAGCCAGACTTTCTGGGGATGTAACCCTGGRCCCACTAGTTGTTTGTTTAATACAAATAATTTTGAAATACAATTGAAGTAGAGCTCTATGGTGGAGAATATTTCAGTCATCTGGGACAACCTCTGATTCCTGATCTCATTGCAGGTCTAATCTGGCATTGACCCCTGTGTGGTCCATGTCTTACTTTGGGGTTTAAGACAAGCTTTAATTTTGCTGATCTTAGTTATAAATTTTGGGTGTCGTAGAAAGGCATGAAAGTWATTTGTTTCTTAGGCCTTATTTCCATTTGTAAACTTGATGAGTCTGCATGCTRTTCTGATGAAGTGCTGAATGTAATAATTCACCTGAAGACTTAAAGCATCCAGTGATGCTTTAAGTGAATGAGATTTCATCAGTATTGATCAAGGATYAGAGGAAATATTGCAGGTTGTTTCTATCCAGAATTATTATTACATTTTCATTTGTTACACTTCAGGAGTGTTTTCCTGACACATTCAAAATTTAATTTTCAGTTCTGAGTTTTTTCAGGAGGTGAATTCTTAGGTTTTGCCAGATAATTGTGATACYAAAGCAAAACAATTTTGGTGCTGTTAGGAAGTGCAGCACCCAGAAAAATGCTGAGCTYTGTATCACTCACCATTGAGAATCTCTCTGGGGTTGCAGACTTAAAACAAGCTTGGTGCAGCATTTCCTGTGCCAGTAACATCTGTTGCTTTTAACTAGACAGTATCTGACATTATCAGATGGGAGAAAAGTGTGAAGCAGTGTGAGATAGCACTGGTCTTACAGAACTGATACAGTGGTGTTTTTCTAGGAAGAACAAGGACTCTGATGGATTACTTGGATATTTCCTTWTAGCTTTTTGATTTGGGGAGGTGCAGTCAAAAGTCTCAATCTGTTTTTCTAGGCACTTGTGCTGGCTATGGGTTACCATGAGAAGGGAAGAGCATTAATGAAGAAAAAAGAGTATGAAATAGCACTGCCATATTTGTTGGATGCTGATAAACACTTCTGGTAAGAACATTTTGAGTCCTTGTGTCTGTCTTTACTGTCAGCCCATAAAGRAACAGCACAGCCTCTACCTGTGCATATAAATCAGGGCCAGTTTTGCCTGGGGTTGCTCCACACTCCCTCTTGCAGATGGGAAGCAGCAGATAAAGCTCTGACTTGCAGTGACAGGTGGCTTCATGTAGAACAGCTGAAACAGATACTGCCACTGGGCAAGTTAATCTTTCATAACAGCATAAACAGAAACTGTCAATATTCTTGTACCAGGTTATAAATTGCATTAGCKTGAGAGACAGTTACGGATATTCATTTGAAGTTGCTCTTGTGAAGTMATAATTTCTTGTAAAAGGTGGAGCAGAGAGCTGAGGTCAGTAACCATACCAGGGCTTCTGCAAGTAAATTCATTTCCTATCAGCTGTCAGAGCCCTAAATTGCTCTTTTGAGATCCCAAAAGTAATACTGTCTCTGTCTGTTTCTCATCTGTGTGGGTGTGCAAGGAGACTGGCACAGTTCTCAGCATGTTCGTGTGCACTGAGGCAGTTTGTCAGTCCTCCCAAAGATTACACAGGGTTTAATTCTATTCTGCTTTTGGAGATGGGGGATCAGCGTTTGATTCCTCTTTCCCTGGCATCAGTTTCCTGCCTCAGCTACCAAGAGTGTGCTTTCTCCAACATGAATATGCACACTTCTAGTGTTGTTTTATAAATGTTAAAAAGTGGTGGGGGGGAGGCAAAATAAACAACCCTCTTCCATGAAAAAAAAATTAATTGTTTTATTTTCCAGTGAGTGTAGCACGGAGCTGCTGAACACAGTTGATAATTACGCGGTGCTGCAGCTGGATATAGTGTGGTGTTACTTCCGTCTGGAGCAGCTGGACTGCCTGGATGATGCAGAGAAAAAGCTGTCCACAGCACAGAGATGCTTCCAGAGGTGCTATGGAGAGAACCATGAGAGGCTTATTGACATCAAAGTATGCTGGGTTTGACTTAATTAGGGTGGGATTTTTTTCCTACATGTATTCAGTTACTGTTCAAGTATTGCAAGACTGGCTTTTAGAAGCTTAAAGTTTTCCTGTGTATCATCAGCCTGTTTCCTGGTTCTGTGATTGTCAGCACAGGGGAAACATTGGGTCTGGCAAAAAGGTCATGGCAAACCTGTGTTTATATGCACAGACCTCAGCAGGGGTTTAGGTGTGGTGCTTTATGTCCACACTGAGTGYGAGAAAGCCCAGACTGTGTCTTCTCTAAATGTGTAGAGTGTTCTGTTGAAATGAGCTGGTGTTCTACCACATGCTTCTATCTACATGCTCCCCTCTCCTTCTTTAAACAATTCCTTAGGGAAGCTATGGTCGGGAGAAGGTTTTATTTCTACGTCTTTACCTCCTTCAAGGGATTGGGCACTACCACAGTGGCAGAGAAAAGGAGGCTGCAGAGTACATTCAGAAGGTAAGACACCTTTAGGTAAAACTCTGGAGTCCTTCACTGCAGCCCCTTAGTTGGGGTTCCATCTGGAACCTGTTCTTGAAACAGGGAGGCATTTTTTGTTTGTATTTTAACTTTGTGAGTGGTGTMATTTTGTTCTTCTTGTATCCAGGCATCCTCTTTGTACGGAGAGCTGTCCATAGATCCYGATAAAGTGGATCGCCTGTCGCTCCTGGGCTTCTCGGAGCAGGAAGCTCGCCTTGCCCTGCGAGCGTGCCACGGGAATGTGGAGCATGCTGCCAATCTGATCACCAACAGGAGAGAGGTAAGGGCAGTGAAAGCATTAAATCACACATCACCTGAGTTGGGGTGTCCATGAGATGTGTGTTGTGTGGTGCTGAGTTAAGGACTTGGATTATCCCGCTCTGGCACTGTTGGTRTAGCTGACAGTTGGATGTGTTGGCACAAGTTTGAAACCAAAACYTAATGCCCTAACAGGGGAAGCTCTGTCTCGAAACAGGTAGGACAAGAGTGCCAAAGACCTGTGGTTGTACTACAGAGGCACATGGGAAGGCTTTGCACCTGTTTTTGCTACTCAGCAGTGATATGGGAATAAACCACCAGGACCAAGCTGACACTCCCAGGCTTTGCTGTCCCCTATTGTGTGTTTGTACTTGAAAGATACAGGAAGGAAAAGATTTTTTTGTGCTAGAGTGAGTGAAGATAGTGCTGTCCAGATCYGAAGTGATGTTTGGTAAGCTGAGGAGGCACTTCTAGACTTCAGACAGTGAAGTGTGGACAGAAAAGCCAACTGGCTGAGGGAAGACTGAACAGAACTCCCKGGCTCCCTGCCCGGTTCTGACTGCCTGTCCTTGGCAAGTCTTGTCTGTGGGCCCATCTGCCAAATGGGTTTGTCATTTACCACACAGGGCCTGGAATACTGGAATAGCTGTGATGGCACCAGATCTGATCTGCAGAGCGGAAGTGTGGCGACCGGGCTGGCTCATGGAAATGCAGCTTTATTTAGGAATGAGTGTCTGGCAGCACAGTCTGTATTTACAAAAAAAAAAAAAAAGCCTTTTCCTCAAGAGATTCAAACTTGAAGCAAAAAAATCCAAGAAACAGGCTATGTGTTAAAGCATTCCCATGCACAGTGAGCTTGCGGTGTCTGTGCTCTTGCAGGAAAAGGCTCAGATCAGGAGGGAGGAGAGAGCTAAAAGGCGGCGGCGACTGGAGGACATCAAYACCCTGAAAAGCATGGGCTACTCAGAGAGAGCTGCTCAGATAGCTCTTCAAAAGACACGAGGAAACCTGGACCAAGCCTTTAAGGTAAGTGATTTTTCAGTAGAAGTAGTGTTGTACAAAAGAAATTTGGTTGGAGTTTTTTTTTATTACTTAGTAGATTCTTATTTTCTGTAGTCTACATTTTTTAGTTCATAGCTCCCTTTTCTGAGCTCTAATGACTGAACTTGCACTTCCTGACCCAATAAATCAGATGTCACTTAAGTTGGCTGAGGTTTGGTTATACCAACCATTGAGCTGCATACTACAACTGTTGTACCTCTGTCACTCTATTCTGATCTCTCTCTATTTTCTTGCAGTTTATTCTTGACAATCCTGAGTTACTCTTGGAAGATGATGATGATGATTCTGTGGCCATGGACCAGTTTCAGGTTTCCCAAGAAAGTATTGAGCAAGTAAGCTAGACCACTTGCTTTCTTGTGAGTTGGTTGTCTTATTTCTGAGTTGTGCTTGCAAAGACAGCCGATTTTCTTTAAGTAAAGCTGTACAAACATTCTTGGACCCATGTTCACTCAGGCTGTCACACTCCAAGGTCTGGCGTCCACTCACTCTTCATGGTGAAGTCACTGGGGCTATCATGTAATTTGTGTGTACTTCCTGCCCTTTGCACCAACCTGCCATGCACGGATGTGGAGGGAAAGTGTGTGCACTGTAATGCTCTATCCCAAAAAAGACAGCAAATGAGAAATTTATTCAAGTCTCTAAACTCTGCAGTGACAAGGGAAAGAGCTGGAATGTGTATTTCTCGTGACAGGCTGTCTGACAAGTCTGTCTGTAGTTAGAGTGGCTGTGTTACTGATGCCAGGCAAGARAACTGTATTGCCTGGGAAAAACACATGCACCCCCCCCTGATACACTGGAGTGCTTTGAAGTTTCCTTTTGAAAACAGAAAAAGAATTGGTCTAGTAGTAGACAAGAGGCTCTYGATCCTGCTCAACATCCTCATGCCTTTAATAGGTCACTGCCCTGTTGTTAACTGTTCCAGTAAACCAGAGTCAGTGTCCTGGAATTCCTGGCATGCAGTGCTTTTCTCTGTGTGAGAGGATGACTGTCAGCTGCAGAGTCAGATTCCTGTCAGACCCTGGTGTCAGATGAGCTTGGATTTCCCAGGTTTTCTGTATTATTCCTTTTTTCCCCCCGGCAGCTGACGTACATGGGTTTCAGCCGTGAGTCGGCAGAGCAAGCTTTAAAGGTCTTTAAAGGGAACATCCACGTGGCTTCCCAAACCCTTGCTCATTATGGGGGAGTTCTTCCCCCTTCACTGCTGCTGTCCTCAGAAGGGTCCAGTCCATCAGAGGAATCCACTTCTTCSAAGGACCTGCTCACAGAGTCTGCAGGTGAGTGTTGCATCCAGCAGGGTGGGAAGGGAAGGCAAGGCTGTTCTGGCTTTTGTAGGAAATAGTTAAGCAATTTCTGCTGAAATCGTGGCACAGGGCTGCAGTAATGCCTCGGGCTGTTTTTATTGGGAGCACAGTTACAGGAAGGCAGCTGTTGTTCCCTGCAGTGACAGGCAGAAAGGGACCAGAGATGACAGGTACCAGCAGCAGGCAGGTGCAGCCCAGGAGAAAAGGTGACACTCAGGGTGTCCTGGGCAGGGCTTAGGAGTTTATTCCAGACCTGTGCTCTGCAGGTGGCTGGTCTGCCTCCATACTCCTTCATTATGTCCCTTACAGATAAAACAATTACTGATAACTTTCCACTTAACAAAGGAGAACCTTGCATATATTTTTTTCTCGTTATTTRTCAGAGCTGTAATGATCCCTGCTGTAAAATTAAAGGCTTTCCTACACCACATTTAAATAATAAGGAAAAAGGGCCTTCCTGCCCTGTCCTTAGCAAAGTAATTGTAAGAGGTGGTTGTGCAGGAAGGGGCTGGCAGAACAGCCACGCTGGTGAAACAGGGAGAGAGCATCAGCTGCTTTCACTGGTGAATTCACTGCTGCTGCTTTTTATTGGAAGGTTCCTCTAGTTCGCCAACAGATGAAGACATGGAGACTGATGCAGTCAATGAAATTCTAGAGGATATTCCTGAACATGAAGAGGATTATCTGGATTTAACACTCGAGGAAGAGGAGCAGATAATTCATGAATACTTATCCTATATACAAGTACCGCAGCACTAAATCCCATTAAATCTACTTCAGTTCTATGTATTTACCTTGTCAAATTGAGTTTGGATTRTAAATGCACCTTCAGCTTATCTCTTACTAAGGGCCTTGAATTCCATCAGACTATGGTTGGAATACTTAATTCCTGCTTATTTGTAACTCTGCTTAAAGCCTACATTTGTGATACATTGTAATTTATTGTCATAGAAAAATAGAAACATTTATTTTCAGAAGAAAATTTAATAGAACTAAACTATATTTTTATTGTGAAATAAGTTAACTCACTTAGTAAAGAAGCATTTCTATACCATTTTAAAATACCAGCTTTAAAAGAAAAACATGAGTTTGTAAACGAGAAACCTTTGCTCATGAGGCTGTAGAGGTGTATCAGCTTCCAAGTTTTCTTCTGAAAGATTTCTAAGAGACATTAATGTATCTGTTGTGCATGGGTTTATACCGTGTTCTGCTTGTCCCTTCCTACAGGTGTTACACAGGCAATAAAGGTAACTCTGTGCTGCTTCTGCCGTCGGTGAGAGACCTCTGTGCTTTGTTAAAAAAGTGGGAACTATCTGGCAGGGCCTGTCCTGGGACTGGGGGAGTGATCTACTGGAATCTCCTTTTGTTACTAAATAGCCACTTTCCCTCAGCTCTGTTTAACCTCTTCAGGTGTGTAGCTTAAGGTTGATGGATGTCTGGGGGATTACAGGATATTCTGCAATCAGCTGTTGAACAGRGCTTGGTTCAGGTGCTGTCTCGGTAGTTGTGTCCAGCTCCAGTGTTCTGAAGAAGCATTTGGGGGTTTCTGTGGTTTTATGACATCGCTTTTCCTGCCATGTAAGCACTCCTCTGCGCCGGGAACAGACGTTCCTCTGCCTGGACGTGGTTTATTCGTTTTCCATGGCTCCACGCTCTCGGTAGAGGGAGCCCAGGCCCCGTCTGGAGCCGGTGGGAGCCGGGAAGCGGCCCCGCTCTCCACTTCCAGCCAGAAGATCAGCCCTGCGTGTGTGGCGGTGTCTCCTCAGCCGGCGTTTACCGGCCGGGAAATGAGGGCGTGAACTGCTGCGCGCTGCAGGCAGCAGGGCCTTGGCCTGCGGGGTGACTGCTCAGCTCCAGCACGGGGAATGAACGGGCTGCAGCACAGGCTTGGGTTCTACACTGATCCCCTCAGCCAAACACAGCAAAATCCAGGCAGTGATTACACTGTTGAGGAATTATTTGTATTTCATTCTTCTCTATCAAGGCAAGTGCTGTAAAAATTGAATGGCTTTGTKTCTCTACCCTGAAAGCTGAAGGATTTCCAAAGCCAGCAGTATAAGCTTCAGCACCCATTATATCCYGTTTTCTTTACAGGCCAGCACTGAGGAACCCTTGGACAAAATGCAGAGGGAAAACAGAATAGAGAAAAGAATTARAATTGAAAACATGCAAGTCATGGATGTAGTTTTAACAAGAAGGAGGAGGGAACACAAATTTGCTCCTCCCTTGTGAAACCTCCTGGCATTGGCCAGCCCCCGGGCATGCACTGAAGGCAGCATTGAGCTGCGCATGCAGCAGTTCTCCTCTTTGAAGTGGCTTGCACAGCAAACAGGCAGCACAACTTCAGAAGGGAAGGTTTGTCCTTGGGGAATTTAAAATTAGCATCATAACATGCAGTGCTTGTCAGAGCAGCCATTCATCAATGATGTAACTCTGCCAGAGCAGTTGTAATGATCAGCAGAGCAGGAGGCAGTGGCTGAAAGCTGTAAGTTAATTTTGACCGGGCATTCGGAGGCACTGTGATATGTTTAGCAACAGGCAGAAGTGGTAATGACTCATTAATCCCACTTTTTGAGATCTCTCTCTGCTGACTGCATGTGCAGCTGCTGTGTGCCCAGACAGGCTCTTGTGTCTCATGTTGTGTGTGTGAAGTTTAAAACACAAAACACAGCCCAGGGGGTCTGGGGAACTCCATCCAGCYCCTAAAGGCCTCCTACTTAGTGTTGTCCTCAGAAGCAAAATAGATTCAGCTGCATGGCAAGCCAGCAGCAGCTCACTGACATGTGCCACGGACCACAGTGACCAACCTGAGAGGTTTACATGGCAATTAAGGCTGCACGATGCAGATGGCCTCCCAAATTAGTCTCTTGGTAGGCATTTCACAAAATTGAAATGCTGTTTCCTACTAGATGTGGAAACCTGCCAGGTAAGAACWACCAAATCTGCTTAGCAGGAGAGGAGAGCAGGGTCTATGATGGGTCTGACCCACTGACACAGTGTTAAGGGGTCAGAACAGGAGGCTTTGGTGCCACCAGGGCAGTGCTGAGTCAGGGCTTGTAGCTCTTTGTCATCCCTGCTTTCTCTTTAGTCTGTGCTTTTGTGTCTGGTCCCCCTTCCCCTGATAGGGGAACTGAGCTTTGGCACTTTGGTGCCTGGTGGGAGGCAGGACAGCTTCATACACACCCAAGTCCAACCCCAGCATTGAGGGAAAGGCAAGAAATGTTCCCAAAAGTGTATATGGGGGTTTTTCCCCCTGTTCAGGCCATTCTTAACTTCTGTGCTTCTGCAGCCAGGCCACACCTCTCCCCATATATAGGACAAAAATAAAAACTAGACAGTCAGTTGTCTGGAGATGCCACATGTTTATTAATCCATTCTAAAAAAAAGGATTACAGCATTTTTATCTTGCTGTAGTACAGAATAAATAAAGCCATAAAAATAAAAACATGTGGTTAGATATTTTTGTACTGGTTCTACAAAGAGTTATATCTGCAAATAGAAAAATATAAGAACCCTTGTTAATTCATGGCTCAGTGGTTATCAGAGAAGGATGAACCTGGAAAAGGACTGGGAAAACTCTTGAGTTTGACTGCTTATCCAATGCTACTGGCAACCTAGSAAGACACAGCTTTGGGAGGAGGAAAGACAACACAAGGTCAGCAAACAGCTGACCTTGGCACAAAAGGGCTGAGGTTTAGCTTGCTTTGTGGCTTATGTTTTGTTTAAAAAGCCAATTAAATTAATTTCTGTCCTACTWCTCCCAGCTTTCCAGAGAAAAGTCCAGTCAGCTTTAAACTCCTGCTGCAGAGCCAAATCCTCCTGCATTGGCCTTGTCAGCAAAGGACTGACCCAAAGGTCAGCTGTGAGGATGGAATTCAAGGCCACCTTTGACTGCAGGACACCTTTCACTGCCACACTGGGCTGGACAGGGGTCATGGGGCAACAGGAAGGGGAAAATATCTCATTAGACACTGGGCAGCCAGAGGTGAAACACCTCTGTGCCCAGGGAACTGATGCCAGCAGTGATAAGGAAAGGTCCTAACTGCACTCACACATTGCTGCCTCCCCTGCTGTCCCCAGAGCTGCTCAGCTGAGTCATCACAGCCACAGGATCTGACCTGAGTCCATCTGGCAGCCACAGAGGATCCTGGCTCCTCACACAGAGGTTCAGGCGAAGCCACTTCCCATCTCTTTCCAAGTTCTGGTTTACATGGACACAGTGGTGCAGAAAATAAAAGGTTCAGCTTTGGTCTCTGACATAAAGCCTGCTCTGGMCAGTCACATCAGTTCAACAGTCTCGTGTTCCCCATTCTCCTGCTGTATCATACAGCCAACTTTATTGTTGAAGAGAYGAGCCAGACTCCCCTTCTGGGAGCTCCTGCCCTGCACAGACCTCTCCTTCTTCCAGCGCCGCTTGCTCCTCTTGCATATSCCCCGGATGTCCCAGACCCGCAGCGTGCCATCGTGGGAAGCTGTGTAGAGCAGCTCGTTGTGGATCTGGAACAACAGGGTCACAGCACAATCAAACTGTCAAAAATCAGAGCAAACACAGCTTGATCCCAACACTTAAGGCCTGAGTTCCTTGCAAGAGCCAGTATAAATTATCACAAAAGCTGCTGAAGTGGGATGAGACATTACCAAGTCAGGACTCATTTTTCAGCCACTTCACAGAGCCATAAACAGCAAGAGTTATTAATAACCCAGACCCTCTAGAAAAGCAATGGAGAACTAAACCCAATGTCAGAGCAGGCTGTGGCTGGGAATTTCTGCTGGAACTGTTTTCAGACTGCTGGTTTTGATGTGGAACTTAAGGAGGCACCAAAATCATCATCAGTGGCCAGCAGGGGTTCAGGAATGCTTCCTTTCTCRCTTCCCTTCTTTCTTTGCACTAAATTATAGGTACAATTCCTCCTTCAARCTCCACTGTTCTTCAAAACTTGCAGTAATTTAACCTGGATTCACTGCTGTGGTTTCATTTCCTTTATGGACCATTTGCTGCTATTGATAATGTTTCCAATTGCCCTTGTCCTGCCCTGGAAGCCAGCCATCAGTCTTGGTGATGTTCCTGTCTCAGTCTGTCCACCCCATGGGTGCCCTGTRGTTGCCTGTGACAGTGAGCATCTCCCTGGCTTACATGAAGCACCACACAAACACCACACCTCTCATCCAGCCCTCATGATTATACCTAAGATCACCTTAAGGTTGCCACTTCTCAATCTTCTCTCTTCCTGGGTTTTTTTGCCCCTGTGCAGTGGGAAATTCAGTTACAAAGAAGGACACAAAGCCAAGCTTTGGTCTTGTCAGTACTTGGGGCTGCCCAGTGTGGTCCTATCAGGTACTTCCCAAACACATCCAGATGCCCACTTGCTGCACAACAACTGCCCAGCACCAGGAGGTTGCAGTTTAAGATCATCCAGCCACTTGCTAATTCAGAAGAATATACAAGAGAAAAGTGTATTTACAACTTCATGTGSTTGGGATCAGCTCCAAAAGGAATTTTATCTCTTCTCTTTTTCTTTGGACTGTCAGCCTGCCAGAATTACCAACAATGTCTCCCATTGTTAATGAAAATCTTCATCTTGCACACAGCTTACACTGAGATCCCAGAGCAGGGGGATGCAGATTCTCAGGGTGGCTGCCCCATCCATGGGAGTGTTCAAGGCCAGGTTGGAAGAGGCCTTGAGCAACCTGGTCTAGTGGAAAATGTCCATGCCCATGGTAGGGGGTTGGAATGAGGTCCCTTCCAATGCAAGCCCCTCTATGATTCCATGGTCTTTGCATGGCCACCAAGGATTACTAATTCCTTCTGTTGCAACTATTAAATGCCAGTCTCACTTGAGCCTAGACATTCTGCAAACAACATGAACTTTCAGTCTTAAGCCAGTGGCAGAAACTCCTCCATTTTCCTGGCAGGATGTGGGTCAGATATCACTACTGAGCTGTTTGGGGATGCCATGCCCCCGGGTGGTTTGGGGGACAATGCTATAATTATTCTGCCTGCATAAGGCAGGAATTTCTTTTCCCCTTAGAGCACTGCAAACCTTTATCATTAGTGTCTTGTAATGGAAAGGGTCTCATGRGGCTGGAGTCCATTCTGTGCCCCACACAGCATCAGTTCATCTGTCTCAGTTYTCATGGCTGTTTATCCAACCTGACCTGAAAAAACCCCGATCCCAGACATGGGGCTGTCCCTGGGGACTCGTTCTGTGGTTTCACTTATCCTTATGATTATTTACAAGCTTTTCTAAAATTACATACAGAATATTCAAGTATTATGCTAGAACAACATCCAATCCAAGACACACAGAACAGTCAGCCACACCAGTTCCCACAAAACAAATGAGGGAGCAATCAAAAGGAAGAAACCCCTTCCTGACCTGGATACAGTTGATGATGAACTTGTGTCCTCGGAAGATCTTCTGCAGGACTCCACTCCTGGAATTGAAAGCTCTTGCACAGGCATCTCCACTTCCTGTGAACACTGACACACAACCACACAGCACACCCAGATGTGAGCAGCCACATGAGGACAGTTCATACAAGTTCAAAAATGTACCTAAAACCAGCTCTCAGGGGATATGATATATCATTTGGATTCTCTCCTCAGACAAACCAGATCATTTTGCTGACCCCAGCATGCTTGATTTGAGTTGTATTTTTTGAAACACTGAACTGATTTAAACCTGAAGTTCCTACACACACCAGCATTACACTCTGCACATGTTTCAAGTATCTATTTCTGCTCTTCTCTTCCACAGCTATTTCCCTGCCTATAATAATTCTAAGCAGGCAATTTATCTCAAGTCTGGTTTTAAGGATTTCCATTCAACCTTTCATTTGTTTTACCAGAGTTATTTACAGCTTTCCATTCAGTACTCCACTGTTTCCATTACTCCTACTGCTGCAAGAGGGGCAGGGCTGAGGTAACTAAATTGAGCATGACCAGGAATTTTGGCTATTCATCAGGTTTCCTTAAAGCACCTTACATGTTCAAGGAACAATTTCTCAAAACTTCAGGATCTTCACATCAGATTCCCAGACTGCTGCATCCAGGAACTGTAAAGCAGTGTTAATATTTAGATTTTGTAYTTAGCAATATGCCCAAAAATGAGCCCATTCATGTGCCTTAAAGGCTACAAACTGTCTTGATAAACACTTCCCTTCAGTTAAACCAAACTCCTCAAGTTTATCTAGACATAAATATTTCAGAGTTGCAAAAAGCAATATATTCACTGCTCCCTGCATTTCATATCTTTGCAAAAGTCACTAGCATGGGAAGATTTTTACAAAACTGGTGTGCCTGAAGCCAACRGATTCCTTATCTTTTAGGAGAAGTCAGGAACTGAATCTCTAAAGAAAGGTGAAAAAATTATCATGGTTGTAAATTCAGGACTATAATGACAGATGAGAGAACTGACTATGTACTGYCATGAGCTTTTAAATTCAAATGAAACAGCAGGGAGCTGGGCACCTCCTGGGTGCACCTCCAAGAAACATCTGGATGTGGAAAATCAATGTCACTTTATAAGGGCCACCATAATTCAATTTCCAGCAGAGTCCTGAAAAAGCATCATGTCCCACTCTGCAAATGAGTAGCAACAAAGTAAAGCAGRGAACAGGTACTGATTTTTTCCCAGTGAATGGAAATCATTTAATTGTGTTACAGACATACAGAGGGTAGGAACCAATTAAGAGCTGTTTTCACTATGCAGCTGCCAGTTTATTTCAGCTGTTGCCATCAGAACTTCCCTTTTGACAGACATCATTTATGTCCTTTGAACTGTCACTCTGGATTTAGGAAGCCTCTCTCCACCTCTGAATTTCAAAGAAGAGCTGTTGAKCTAACCCAGATTTAGCATTTAAATACTTACTTATATATACCACCTGTGAAATAAACAACAACAACAAAATAAAATTAATTTTARTTTTTTACTTGATTTTCATAGACCCTTGGGAGAACAGTTTTGAAAGGTTCCCCTGAAGCTTTTGTAACATGAAAAAAATATAAACCACATTAAATTTTAAATGGCTGYGCACATACTTTAAGAGAAAAATAATCAACATATCTTTAAATAAATTAGATTGAGAACCAGCTGTAATACTCCCTATGCTATTAATTACACAAGCAGACTGAGGAAAGCCACTGGAAACACATTCTGATGATTTAATGCTTAGTTTTCACATCTTTTTGGACTCCCTGTATACTATAAAGTGATTTTGGAAACAGACATGTATTTTTCCTCTCTTTCTTCTACTCTGTTTTCTTATTTAGACCATAAACCCTTTGGGGCAATGAGCCTTTGGCTCTGATCAGAGAGAAAGCAGCAGAATTAAGATCTTCTAACAGAAAATTACCACTTCATGGCTGAGATGCTCTTTCATGTTCTTGTACTGGTGCARATGTGACATAAATCATAACAAACATAATTTAAATAATTTTTTCCACATTTTTCAGAGGCAGTTCTGATCTGTCCCAGGTGAACAGATTGTATTTTAAGCTACACTAGTTCCAACACTGGTATCCAGTTAACATGTCTTTATAATTCTAATTCTAACAAAATTATTAGATACTGTGGAAATAAGTGATGAATGCAACACAATAATGAAAGCAATCATAGTATATCAATTAATCCTTAGGGGGAAATTTCCTCTTTCATTAATTAAAGTGCATATAATGCATTCAAACAAGTTCCTAATATTTTTCCAGAGCTTTTTTTCCTACCCTTGAAGTGGAACAATTTGATACTCCCTGTTTGACACTTCTAGTATTTTTRCATTTGATTTAAAACAAGATCTTAAATAACTCTGTAAACTCTTCTATCACACTATCAGGGTGTTCTTTGCAGGTCTGACTAAATGCAGCAATATTGTCTGCATTTTAATTCAAAAAAAGTGTTGTGGAAAAATAATGTATATGTTTGGCAGGGACAAGGTGGTAGAATGAGGGGGAAGAGAGAGAAAGCTGCAGAGCTGATGGAGGTGGCATCACATAATAAAACTTTTGTTTGAGCTAAAACTTCCTTTTCTTCACAGTTTGGTCAAGTCTCTACAGATTGCACGAAGAGTAGGATCAACACTGAACTGTGGAAACCCAGGGCACTGGGAATATTTCCCTGTCTGCTCTGGGGTGTCCTGACCCCCAGGAGAGCACTGAGTGTGTCCCTCATCCATGGAGAAAGTTYCCTAAACTCCAGAATAGACTGGAATCCACTAAGGTAGAGAGMAGTGYRGGTGTATCACTTAGGTGGGAAATTGAGGTTTTGGGATTTTTAGTAGGTTGTGGATGGAAGCAAGATGGAGGGCACAGGGTGTCATCCTGGGTTTCTTCTTCATGCTTCTTCTTCCTCCTTCTCCATGGGTTTGGGTGGCATTTTGTAATTGGGCAGAAAAGTCCCCATTGTAGCTCTTTGGGATCAGTTAYTGGGTTAAAAGGGAAATAATCTAGGTGTCAGTTCTTAATTGGATAGTTTAGCCTTAAAAGACCTTGTACCAAGAGATTGTTGGCCATTTTTGCAGAGCTTTTCCAGTGTGCTGAGCCTGGTGTGGACAGCGTGCAAAACTCTAGATAAGATAACAAAAAACAAGAATCTGGATACCAAAAAAATCCARTGTGTCTCTCTTTCCTGACACTAGACCACTCCAGGAGGATCTCCTCTGACAGGGAAGCCCCCTGGRAGGGCCCAGCCAGAGTCCCAGAAGTCAGGGAATCAGTAACAGGTACCTGACACTGAACAACTGCAGCTCTGGAGGTCATTAATGAAGGAGACAATCCCTGTCTCCCACCCAGACATTCATGTTCAGCACAGGATCAGGCAAACATCAGCTTAGCACAGATCACTGGCCTTTGGCTAGTCTTGACAAAAAYCAATGCTTTGGTTTGTGTCTTTATAATTAAAGGGGGAAAACACACACACAAAATCATCAGTACTTTGTCTACCTGTGATCATCCCAGATTAAAGTTTCTGGTTCATTTCCCTTGCTCTACCTGCCTGCATCTTGGAGCAATAATAACTTGAAGGTGCAGTGTAGGTTCAGACCCTCTCCCCTTCCATTTCAGCCTTCTAGCCAACTGTGGAAGCTGAAACCAGCAGAAGTTACAACCTGCAGGTAGGGGAGAATGGGCTAATTCTGCCATGGAGGTGAGGAGAGCTGAAATAACCATGAATTATGAATTAATATTTTACTGCAGAAAAGCAGTGATATGGGACTCATGCTGAAAGGAAGACCAAAACAAGGTTTCCTGGCTAAAACTCTATCTCTGGGCCTGGTTACATGCTATGTTTCCAAACATAATTAAGAAATCAGTTCAGTTACTGGGTTATAAATGTAGTCAGGAAAGCATGGTGCCAGACAACTGCTACTAAACTGTGCAGGTACAACTCTGCTAACGTGCACCATCTTGCATCTGTCAGCTATTTATCACCATCACACTGAGGAGCTGCCAAAAGAGAGATCAAGGCCCAGATAGCAACCATTCATTTAGTGTGATGTGTTCACTTCCAAGATGAAGTGAAGAAATCAAAATCAGGAAAGAGCTGTGAATGTCTAGGTTAGCTTAAGACAGCCATGGCCATYTCCTTCAGGGTAGGAGAGGAGAGAAGGAGAGTTCTTTTTTGGGAAGCAAGTGAAGGTACATCAAGTCAAATACCAGAAGCAGGATAAGACCAGGATGACACAGAGAGGTTCACTGATCAAAACAGAGGGGCTGTCTGGCAATCCAAACCCAGACATGCAGAAGGAAAGCCAGCACAGAGAGGGATTTAAAAAGGGAGGTGGTTTGATGCTCAGCATATMCTGCTATGTCAGCAATAGACACTGATGGACAGAAACCACTTAAACAGGAGGACTGAAGGCAGGAGAGCTGAGTCCTGAGTGTTAGTAAGGCTTGACTACTAGAGGAAAGTGATTTGGGGAACAAATCCACAAATAGTAACAGATAACAGGTAAAGAACTTGTAGAAAATGAGTCTAGGAGATGATCAGAGCATCAACAGGAAGCCTAACAGTTAGAAAGGAGCAGTGAGCATCTGAGGTGTGATTCTGGTTCAGGACAGGGTGCCACACAGAGCCTACAAGGCAGCAGAGAGAGGCACAGGGCTGTGTGTCCAGCAGCAGCACTTGCTGTCCCCAGCAGGCAGCAGAAGCAGGTGACAGACACCAGACTAGTAGAGGTTAAACCACAGCAACACAAACAACCAGACAGCTCAGGATTTGAGCCACATCCCTTGGTAACAGAAACAAAACAGCTGCCTCTTCATTTTTGAGAAGAGGGAGTTGGAAAATGGAGGGAAGACCTAAGCTTCCTACATGGAGTGGTGCAGAAGTTTGGTACCGAACATAAACATGTCGGAGTTGAAAAAAAGTGACAACTTCACAAGCATTCAAAGTTATTCTCCATTAACAACCTTCAATCAAACACAAACATGGAAAAGGAGACTGGAGAGGTCTGGAGAACACAGGAAAGGCAACTTACAGATGCCAGCGTGGTATTTCAAAGTGCTAACGCTGTGCTTGTGAGCCTTGTAGGTCTGGATGCGCTCCCCAGTGTCTACAAACCAGCACTTCACCGTCCTGTCCGCGCTCCCCGAGTACAGGTGACGATTCACCAGCTGAGGGGAGAGAAAAACACATCAGCAAAGGCCTCTCTGGCACCTTTGTGAGAGAGCTGCACTGAAGGGACCCATCCCAAGTCACATTTTCCAACTCAGAGAGGAACAAGCTGCACCTAGAAACAGAGAAGTGGTGAGCAAACCAGCCTTGAGTTCTTCATAGTTGCATCACTCATTGATTTCTGGGTCTTCAAAACAGCCCCCAGCTTTCAGAACACAAAAGCTTAGCCCATCTGCTTGTGCCAGCAGGCAGGATTCCAGGGAGCTTAACAATGCTAACCCTACATCCATAATCAGTTATATTACTAAACTAAAAAAAAAAAACAGCACTGTTGTTTCTGCAAAGCATATTTGACAAGAACTCTTACCCAATTGTTACTTTTTAATTACAAAAAAAATTCAGAACAATTCTGAGTAACAAATTTTTAAAAGGTAAATTAAGATAAAAATCCTACCTATCATAAACCAGGGTTCATGTTTAGTATGATCACTCTGCACAAGGTCAGTATTCAGAAACACTAACTCTTCCTTGAAACTGTYCTGTATCTGCATTTCCACTATCCTTTTTAGACTGTTATTGAATGATTAAATTAGTAACTATCCTGACACAGGTTATTATACATCTTCAAGCAGATTGTCTTCTGCTGTGTGCTACCCTTCATTGCATCAGTCATCCTGCACATTGTGAGAACTCACTGGCAGGGAGGATGGGGTTTGTTCCACATAGGCAGGACAGAGAATGACGAAAGGAAGGATTGCAGCTGGGAAACAGAGACAGAGAGAAAATAACTGACCTGTGCAAGACTAAAAACCAACCAGTTCACAGTAAACAAGCTACACAAAGCTTGGAAGCTCAGCAAGGAAAAAATCCATAGTGCATAGAAAAATCTGGCATTCTCTGTGTAAAGACATCAAACTGAAGGTTTTCACAGCCACTGTTATGTAGAGCCCAACTCCTGCTGAAAGCAGCCAGTCACTCCAACACCCAGCTGTGGCTCAAGGGAAGTTTTATGGACTTGCAGCAGCCTCTGTATCAGAGGGATGGAGAGACAGGAGGGAGAACCCTGACCCCCCACCAAGAAGTGGAATTTCTCCAAGGGGTAATGAATGGTACCTTGTATTTGTCCTCCAGACACACATATCAGAAGGTTTGAATGACCAGCACAAACCCCTGATGCTTCTCCAGTATCTCCAGGAAACCAGCAAATGACAAATCAACTTGTGGTCCTGCTTGTAGAGCACTTTTAAGGGTTGGTTTTCCTGCCACCTTAGATTTGGTCCCCACTCTTTGCACACTATCTGTAAGGTTGGAATGTTCATGCTCTYCCATCTCCACTCCCAATCCAAAAAGGAATGACCCCATTCCCAAAAGGCATCAGAAGTGACCTTTGCACAAAACATCACTCTGCTGTGTTACAACGTGAAGCAAAAGGTATTTTAAGATATGAAGCACTACAGTGATGGGACTATGATAACCCACACAAGAAATGTGAGCAGACAGACCAAGAGGTTCCCTTGCCACAGCTGCCACCAGCTCAGGAGCAGGACATGCCACACTTCCTCCCAGCAGAACCTGGCCCATGGGAGAGATTTCACAGCTGAATGCCAGGAGCTTGTAAAGCACAAACCACTGTAAAAAGCCAGCAGTACTTTGAAATGTCACTTCCTATTACTTTTAAGCTGTTTTAGCAACAACATTAATGCTACATCTCCATGAGGAGAGAGAMTGAATGGCCAGCAGCACTAACAAAACCATGAACCACAAGTTAGCCTGAGGAAGGACTTTTAAATTTCAGTCTCTCCCTGAACAGGCAAGGAGAGCATTGTCATGTGCACCTGCTAAATGGAAGAGGATGCTTGGAGTTGGGATCCTGCTGCGTGGTTTGTGGCCAAGTTGTTGCATTTCTTTTTTAGACATCTTGCTAGCARCATCAACCCACCCACTGAGCAAGGAAAAACACTAAATTATATCCTCCCACAGGTAAATGCCACTCTGCATTAATGGTACATTAGGTTATATCAGTTCATTTCTACATTGAAGTGGGTGTATCAATGAACAGGAGAGCTGCAGCTTACCTAGATTTGCTAATTTGTTCGATACAAAAATGTTTGAAGTTATGTAGATTTACCCAGGTAATTTATAGCATCAGGAWTTTAAGAGCCTTAGAATCACAGAATGGTTTAKGTTGGAAGGGACCTTAAAGATCAYGGGCAGGGACACCTTCCACTATCCCAGGTTGCTCCAAGCCCCTTCCAACCTGGCCTTGAACATTTCCAGGGATGGGACAGTCAAAGCTTCTCTACACAACCTGTGCCAGGGCCTCAGTACTCCCACAGGAAAGAATTTCTTSCTAATCTAAATCTACCCTCTTTCAGTTTAAAGCCATTTCTCTTTGTCCCATCACTCCACAGCCTTGTCCAAAGTCCCTCCCCAGCTCTCTTGTAYCCCTTTAGGCACTGGAAGGGGCTCTAAGGTCTTCCTGGAGCCTTCTCTTCTCGAARCTGAACAACTGAAACTCTCTGTGCTTGTCTYCATAGCAGAGGTGCTCCATCCCTCTTCATCATCTTCGCAGCCTCCTCTGGACACCCTCCAACAAATCCATGTCCTTCCTGTACTGAAGACTCTAGAGCTGGATGCAGCACTGCAGGTGGGGTCTCACAAGAGAAGAACCATCTCCCTTGACCTGCTGCCTGCACTGGTTTTGGTGCAACCCTCAATAGYGTTGGCTTTCCAATGTCTGAGATCTGGTGAGGTGGTCAGCACATGAACCATCTCAATTAAATTCAAAGTCTCTGTACTGCTCCATGAAACACTTCCACGCATCCACTCACCCACCCATCTACCTACCTTCCTTTCCTTCCTTCCTTTCCTTCCACCAATTTAAGCAGGTGAGCACAGTAGCACAGGATTTTCAGTCTTGCATGGGAAAGGAAGTATTAACAGGTTAAACTATCCACCAGATGCCACAGACTGAGCTTGCAGCAGAGCCAACAGCAAAACCCAGGGCAGGCTCTGACTGTCACACAGCCCCTCATTGCCATGGCATTTTTATAAAACAGCATGAAATGCCTGTTAGTGAAGAAAGCCTTCAAGAGCTCTCAGCTCAGGCTGAAGTTGCAAATCAGATCTGTCTTTAGCRATATGATAGACATAATCTCCTCTAAATTGGTTCACAGGTCCACAGCTAAGGATAGCCCCCTTACAGTCACTGTGGTCTGGGGCACAATTCCTCTCATCCTGAGGCACATCTGAAACAGATCATGCCTTAAAACTTGTTATTTCCCTTTCCCAACAAGGACAACCTTCTCAGCTGTGGCCAGAATAATTCAGGTGAGATCACTCCTTCACTTGACTAAAGATAGGTCTAGCTTACAACTCCAGCCCAAGCTGCAACACTTCAGATATCTGCATTTACTCTGTATTGAAAATAATWATTATCATCACTTACTGTTCCCCCAGCAAAAGCACCTCACAAGCTGGCCTCACACTCTCACACTCTGTGGTTTCAAAATGTTTAGCAGACACAGTTACATATTCCAGTCTGTGTCTGCCCAGAGAAGAGGTGACATTTCTCAAGCTGTATTTTCCTTGGCTGGCTTTTGAGCACTTGGTTCGCTTTGGCCAACTGCCCAACAAAGCTCCTGACCACAGAAAATCATGGCCAGGCAAGGACACCTGCAGCAGAGTGGACAACACAGAACAGATCTGCAGCTYAGATACCAATGGGCTGAGTGGACATTTCAAACCCACGTAGCTTCAAAAMCATTAAAAACCTGACAACAGTTAGRTGCCCAGTTCTAMAGCCTCAGCCAGACAGCAGAAAAAAACCCATTGCATTCATATTTGCAATTCTGGATTGTTAATTTTTCTCATGAGAAATTTTGCTTTGAACCAGATGGAACACTGACATGTGAATGGAGAAAATTTGTCTTAATCCTTGACCCAAAGTACTGGAGATGTAACTATTCCTTGAAAAGGTTCAGTCAAACTGCTTGTGAGTTGCAGAGTAACAGCAGTAGCAGAAGACTAGTTGTAAACACTTTAGTAGTTACAGGTCTCATTAATAAGAAAAAACCTTGGTTGTAGCCCACAAACACACCAGAATTTTAAAAAAGAACAAATTATCACGTCCAGGATTGGTCTTTCAAGACAATCACAACCCTATTGCTTCACAAGCTTGGCTGAACTGCATAAATGCAGCAGCTTAAGCCAACTTTTACCTGTAAAAATGCCAAAAAATATCTGCAAAAGAGCTGTTTAGCAGATATTTCAACCTTATAGGAATGGACTTTGCCCTCCCAATTAACCTTTGCTATGAGAAACAAGTTTTGGAGAGCCAAGGAGAGGCAAYTGATTCTCCAAAGAGATTTGGACACATCCTTTTGCTGAGGGTCAGTGCACTCAGACTGGCCCTCATCAACTTCAGRATGAGTTCACATGAGCAGCCACATACCCCATCACCAGCCTATTCTTCTCATGGGGGTCAGTGTTCCTACAGTCTGGAATTTGGGTCTTCTGTTGACAGCCACTTCTAAGTCAAAAATCACCAAGCTGGACCAATGTCAAGATACAGCTATGTAAGCCTTGGGCTGAGTTCAGAGTTTCAGGATCCCATTCAAACCACATCCATTTTAACGAGCTAACAAACTCCCTGTGGGTAAGAAATTGTTGGGTTTTTTTTTTCCTAAGAATCCATCTAGAATGAGCTCTCTGGGCTGGCTGTTAAGAGAATGTTTTTCAACTTTTTTACTGCAGGGCAAAGTGATGGCTCCGTGTTTTGTTCTTACAGGTRTTGCACACCTTCACATTCCACTCATTCACATCTTCATCCTCTGATGCAACAAATACAAATACAAACTGCAAAAAATATGTCAATTTAACTGGTGTGGCAAGAAAACATTTCTGTCCCCGTGATCACAACAGTTCAGCACATAAACAGAGTTCAGGCAGTGGCTTTGTTCAAAGCATTCTTTTCTTCTAGTCAGCTTTAAAAGGCAACTGAAGGGAATGGTCCAAACAAAGGAACTTTTGCAGGAAAACCAGAAGCAAGTCCTTGCCCACTCATGTTCATGTTCTTCAAAAGGGAGTTTTCTTGCAAGAATGTTTGCAGTAGGATCCAAGCTAAATTCCAAGCTGGATCATTTCTCTCTGCCAGCTTTTGGCAGCACAATTTTGATAAATACTCAGAGGCAGAACAATCAGCAAAGGACAAAGCAATCCTTGTGAACAGTTTGCAAAGCTACTTAGGAGAGACATTTAGAAAAACACACACAAGTAAATATTTAAATCAGGGTTATTAAGCCTATTGCAGGCAGACACATTAATGAAAATGCATATTTGATTTTTAATTGCAAATACTGGTCTCTAGCCAGGCCTGAAACTTTAAGTGGAAGAATAAGCATGAGCTATGTGGTTACACTCAGCCCACCCTTGCTTTTTCCCATCACTTCCTATAAAATCTCATTATTGGCTCTTATATGAAGAGGGAGCTCCCAAAACAGCTGCTGTACTTTGTCTGCCAAGCCATCAACACACTGCAGGAGGAGGAGAGTGAAGAGTTCTGGCTGCTCCACTGTGAGTTACCTTGCCTGACTGGGAAAGTCAAGGAATCAATGCTGCCAAAGCACCTAACACAATTCCCACAGCAGATAGAAAGTCTCCCAGCAAAACCTCTCTCAGTCCAATTTAAATGGTGGAAGGAGGAGAAAGTGGCATTATGACAAGCTGCAGAACCCCTCTGGCAGCAGAGGGCACGAGGGGAGTTCAGCTGGTCACCTTCACCAGCCTGACAGCAGGATGAGCCTGGGGAACAGGGCAGCTCAACCTCATCCCTCCCCTGCCAGGAGCCACCAAGGACAGGGCACAAGGGAAAGCCCAAAATCCACCAACACTTYCTCTTCTGCCATGCTAGATGAGAGCTGTTTCCAGGCTCCTCTCCTTACACTACCTGGCAAGTACACTTTAAAGKATCTTAGAGCAACGTGGGAATGTTCAAAATCTGAATCTGTCTGTGGCATCACCCCTCTGCTTTCCACACACCACCACTGCAGGAAGCAGGGTGGAAAACATGGGTGTGCTTTATGGCTATCTACCCAGAAAACTCCCTCAAGAAGCTCCAGGAATTTCCATTCACTGCTACAGCAACRCTATTGGTGTTTACTGTAAAGCAATGGGAGGTAACTGGAACAGGCCAGACCTAATTTGCAGCAGTTCAGAACATCCTGGGGCATTCCCATCTATAACAGCTTTTTAAAGTTGGGGAAAATATGGTCTCAATATCCAAATTTTTCCTGATCTGTGTCCAGKATGAGAAATCACACTGAGCATTTCTCAAACTTTTTGAAAGGTCATCCTCCCTTAGGGATCTTTATTTTAATAAATAAAATGAAAAGAAGTCTTTATTTTTCTTTCYCTTTTTTTCTCCCCACACAAGCATTGTACCACCCAGAGAACAGGTAACTGCCTTCAATTGCTGGCACCAACTCAGCTCCTCCAGGACAGCAAAGTGAAAATCTGATGCAATTAGCAGCTGCACTGAAGAGAATGAATTACTGTCAACAATTAAAACTTCCAGCTACTGTGGGCAACTCACAACTACCTCCCAGTCCTTCCTGACCCAGGGTTTGGAAAATACAATCCCAGCTCATTGCCACAGAGTCCAACACTGTCACTAGGAAGCCTGAGGCAAAAAAGGCCCCAAAAGCTTTCAGAGAACAAAACAAAAATAATAATAAAAAACACACCTCAATTCAGGAAGTTTCCTTTCTGTTGAAACATCTTTGTACAGATTCTGGTGACTGACCCCTTTCTAAAAGAATGAAAATACCATGTGGGCTGTGCTGAGTGGCAGCCAAGTGGAACAGAAGGGATAGTGTTGAACCCAGAAGGGCAGAGGGAGGAATTAGGAAAGATGGACAGCCTAAAGCTATTCACCAGCAGGGACTGCTTAAACTGGGATAAGTTTGAGAGGCCTGGACGCTAAATGCTCTCTGCAGGGGCTGTTTGTACCTCAGCTGGACCCTCCCAGCCCCAAACATTAACTGGTGATGAGAGAAGAGAGGGGCTACCAGTCACTCCAGAAGATTTGGCCAGGACYGCTGCCAACACAGTCTTGGCAGCAGCAGCAGTCTTGTGTACTCTGAATTGTTCAGGTTTTCCAAATAGATGTATTGGTTTTGCTTTTCTTCTCCCCTACAAGAAGTTCTGTTTGTTTAAAGGCATTGCTTAACTCTGTGCTCACAGGCATTGCTCATTCCTGAGCATTCAAAGGGCATAATTGAATTTCCCAGGCTTCTGGGAGAGGGTCAAGCCAGCTTTGTGTAACAATTTTAGCAAGAACCCAATTAAATTAAGGCAAGCTCTGTTGTTGCCAATCTGTGCCTTGGAGAAGGGTTACAATTAAACAACAAAACATAGCGTGACACTAAGGACAGCAGCAGATTTACTTCAGCATCCTCAGAGTACATTACCACAATATCATAAAAACAAGATTTAACACTGAGAATTTACCCAAGCAAGACAAACATTACTCCAGGGCAATGATATTATGTGGGGGTTTTCTTCTTTTCTTTTCTAAAAGTGAAGGAAAACAGAATTCTTTCAGTATTCCCAGGTTTTTAGTCTTCTAGTGTCAGCTGTAACTACCTTATTTGGAAACAAAGGCAACTTWTATTAAACAGCTATTAAAGATACATCCTGTAGCCTCTGTAAGGGAAAAACACTTATGGACAACAAACACAAAACAGGGAGAGCAGGGAGAAAAGCTACTGTCATTAACTTCAGCCAGACACATCCATGTATAAGCATTTATGCTGACCTGACACTGAGTGACAGACCATCATGTACTCTCTTTAAATGCAYTGTTAGCATTTTCTGGTGGATAATGAGCTCGTGGATAACCATCATTCCTCTCTTGCTTCATCTGCCTGACCTCCTCCTCTCCCCTGCAATGTTAACAAAGTTGGCAGCATTCAATAGAAAAATACTGCAAATAGAAAAACRGAGTATAGTTTTTCAGATCTCATTACATTTTTTCTCTCTCTCCTCCATCATTTCCTGATTTCTCTCCCCCATGCTCTGCTTCTCTTTTCCACTTTTCTTGCCTATTTTCTTGTCTTGGCCATCTGTTTCTCCCTTTTTTTTCCTCACATCTTGTCTGTGTGGTCTTTAATGTARGATTTGTTTCAGCTTTATGCTTTCCTATTACCTTTTGCCCACAGTTTTGGGTTGGGCTTTGGGTTGGGTTTTTTGAAGTTTCCTGGTTTACTGAGTGTTTTTCCCCCCCTCCTTTTTAAATTACCTGACCCTGTGTTACTTGCTCAGGTTATTTTCTTCAAAATCTGGTGAGCCTGACTACACARTCCCACTCAGATGAACAGTGCTCTCAGCACACCCACCCATGAGTTCCATGACCTAGTGGAATTTAAATAGATATTGAGCTAGAACTTAGACCAGGGCAGCCACCAGAAGCTAAGAGGAGATCACTAAGTGTTTTAGARAAAGAGGGTTTGTCTCAAGACCAGAGAGCACTATTTTTTTATTACATAAATATTTAAGCTCACCCTTTATAACCAGTCTAAGAACTTCTTTATGAATGAAAAAACAAATGAGACCCACATGAGTTAAGACACAGACACCCAAAGGCCCTCGAGGAAGCCTCTGCCCTTACCTCTAGGCAAATTACTGATCCTTGGTGCTCTTTRAAGACTTTCAGCTGCTCTCCAGTGACAATATTCCAGGTCCTGATGGTGTAATCCGTGCTGCCAGAGAACAGCTCCCTGTTTGGTGCATCAAGTATAAGGCATAAGACGGCTCCAGTGTGTCCCAGCAGGGTCTGGTAGCAGCGCCCGCTGGACACCCACCAGACCTTCACAGTGCAGTCCGTGCTCCCTGTCACCAGCAGGTCCCTGCTCACTTTCTCCTCCTCCTCCTCTTCCTCCTCCTCTTCTTCCAGCACATCCCTGGAGGAATAGTGAGCTAGGGTCAGCACACAGTTCCGATGGCCCCGGAATTCCTGGATTTGTTTCTCCTTGTCCACGCTCCAGCAGCGGGCTGTCCTGTCATAGGAGCCACTGAAGAGATAGTCTTTAGCAACCAGGATTCTGCAAAAAATAAAGGTTGTGCATGTGAACAGTATTGGTTTTTTTTTACATAACCATCTTTTGTCACAATTTCAGTGCCAAGTACCCCAAAGTATGAGTTACCTTGCCTGTCTGGGAAAGACAAGAAATCAATGCTGCCAAAGCACCTAACACAATTCCCACAGCAGCATGTACATAACAACTTGGGTATTTTTAAAAATCAAACACTTCCCTGTTTCTACTTTTAAAATTGAGATCCCTCATTCAAGTACATMGATGCAGATATTTTTACAATATAGCATTGTAACTTTGTGCATTTTGTTTTGCTAAAATTCCTYCCAGCAAGGAATATGAACTTTCATAAGTTATATATAATACCTAGAAGTTTGTTTTGCTGTTTGGTTTGCGTTTGTTGGGGKTTTTTTTTAAATTAGCTAATTCTTGTTAATTATTCATTAATATTTCTTCATAAAAAATTATTTAATAGGTCACAGGAATGTTGTTGTTTTGGAATCAAAACAACAATAAAGCAACAAAACAACATTGCAGGAATCTGAACTGTAACTGACAGTGTGCAAAATAACCATCTTTCCATCATCAAATAAGGAGAGTGTGAGAAAAAAAATACACTTAATTTCACTTAGCTCAGGATCTAAGATAAAGATAAAAAAGAAAAAGCACGAGCACCCCTCTTATCACACAATTGAAGAGCAAACCAAAGATTACACCTCAGGAATTCAACTTCCTGGGCCTTCRAAATAATGAGTTGTAGCTGCACAAACATACAAAACCAGAAAAAAAAATCTACAGTTCATATTTCCAAACCAGAGATAGGAAACATCCATAACCTGCCTYCTTTGTCAGCTGAGCTTGGTCCTCTGGAACCTTTCAAACAGGCAACAAAGACATATGAATGGGGAACACATTTCCCATTTGCTGATTCAAGCAAAAATCAGGCCTGTGCCAAAACACAGAACCAGCCTTCCTAACTATTTACAGA
The DNA here is from genome assembly GCA_014549065.1 of Cardinalis cardinalis. Lineage (NCBI taxonomy): Eukaryota > Metazoa > Chordata > Aves > Passeriformes > Cardinalidae > Cardinalis > Cardinalis cardinalis. The sequence continues at coordinate 1,221,109 of JACDOX010000103.1, forward strand.
ATCTCACTAGACATCATATGTGTTTTGAGTTTAGAAAGGAACTAAAAAGCCCACACGCCCACCAGAAAAGAAATGTTAAAAAAATACCAATCTTTGACTGCTCTATTTGCCATTAATTAAATGCAGTCCAACTATTAATAGGCACTTTAAATGGAAAGGCCAATCAGGCACACACAGTAAGTTTATTATTAAACTTCATTTGACCAAACAGGAATGATAATTACAGAAAAATCCCTGACTTTATCCCTCCTGCTGACACAAAAGCTCAACAGGATGTTTTTAAACCTATTTATCAGCAGCATCTGTTATCAATTGGATCATTTCTTCTGGAATTTCATTCCTAGCCCTGGATTCCATTCCCCTGCTGTGTGCCTTTCATTTCTCTCCTATCTATGTCAGCAGTGTTGCTAGAAAAACTAATCATTGCAGCACAGAATACGAACTCAGAGGTTTACACAGCCCCTTTTATGAGTGCAGCAACGGGRAGCTGCAGGGAAATGATGAAGTGTGTGATGGCAGATGACAGGAGCACGAGGGGAGAAGCCCACCTGTTGACAATGGAAGTGTGGCCTCGGTAAATGGCCAAGCACTGCCCGGTCACCACGTCCCACTTGCGAATGGTGTGGTCAGCACTGCACGTGAAGGCAGCCTCGTTCTCCAAGTGGCAGAAGGTGATGTAGCTTTCATGTCCTGGGAATAACAAAGGAAATCAGTTACTGTACGTGCAGAAAGGACAGATCAGTCCAGCTCTTCACCTTAGCCAAAAGAAAAATGCAAACAAATGTAGCAAAACTCCAAGTTTACATGCACCGCCGTGCTTTTCACGCTTAAAGAATTGTGTAAAGTCACAGCAGGAAACTTCACTGATATCAGGATTAAATGAAAGAGTAAAACWGTACAGGTCCACCAAGCAGGCAAATCAAACAGTATTATAAAAATGTAATGAGATAGACTAATATCAATATAATAAAACTCAGACTAATGAAGTTTGAAACCAGTAAAAAAACCAGCTTATTTTTTAATTAAAAATGCTTTTGCTTCTTTCTTTTGAAAGCAGGGAGAAAAAGGCAGCATTTCAACCCAGTCCATTGATTGTCAGGACACAATCATGAATCAAAGCAGGAAACTCTGAAAAAATGACCTGAGACTTACCAGCAAGTTTGATTTCATTGTCCAGGCAGAATGAAAAGCAAACAAAAAAACATACCGGGTAAACAGTCAGCCAATACTTTCACCCACATCACTAAACCCCACAAATTTCTGAGTATAAGTATACCTTTAAGGAAAAGAAAGGGAGGGAGGGAGAATTAGAGCACAATTGTTTACACAATATGTAGAGCACACAGGGATTCTACAGTTACAATAAAAAGAGACACAAYCACTGTTTTAAAAATGTCACACTGACAAACAAGGCAATACCAAAAAAGAGGAATCAATATTACCACCTTAAGCTTTTGCTGCCGCTTAGCAAGACGTGTCATTTATCTATTGTAATATTAAATGCACCACATGTAAAAATCACCTTGGGATTCAAGTCCCAGCTTCATCCAAGATCTCTTGTGTGAAATTGCTGTCACCTGTCTAATCATTGGACTACTATTACCTTGCACTCTTCTGCTTTAACATTTAGACTCTAAGTTTTTAGGAGCAGAACTGTTTYCACTTAAATCACTCTTACAAGAGTAACAGCTACAGCTGAAGTTGGTGGGCCCTACTGTGACTTAAATACTATTCTTTGAGGAAAAAAAGAAAAAAATAAATGAAAGAAGGACAGTTGTGATTAAAGAGAGACAGATGGACAAAGGTATTASAAAAACAGAATGTTCTAAAATAAAGAGATGGTAAAAAAACCTGAAGGAAAGCAGACTGCCCAGTAAAACACTGTTTCACTGACTTCAAAAACCAGATTTCAGTAAAATTCCTGAAGTTTAAAAGCCTTGTTGTAGTTCAAAAGCAAACCAGAATCCATGTTACAAACATATGGCTTGTTTCCTCTAAAACATCTTCATCAGATGCCAAAAATTAAACAGATCACCAGGGCTATAAGCAAAATTACACTCATTCTCCCATATTTGTGAAACTTTTTGCAAAGCAGCTTGAATGGATCAGGTTTCAATCACTGGGATTTTTCTCACAGCATCATGTAATCCAGCTCSGAGATCAAAACAGCATCTTGGTTACTGCACCAAAGTCTGCCAGGCAGATTTTAACCATCAGTAATACTTGACCCACACACAGGGGTGCCAAAACCTCACGTGGCAGACAAGGTCTGGTGCTGGTCTGGCCAAAAGCAGCCACCACACAAGTCTGMTGGTTGTGCYGTGGTGGAGCTTGAAACTGCATTASAGATACAGGTTTATCAGTAATTATAGCTTGTAAAATTAAAATTGACATGACAACTGTATGCATGCATAATTATAAAATACATACAATTATCTGATTTGATTGGCAGTTCACAAACCACCCAGCCCAACCTTCTTCAGAGTTTACCCCAAACACTGGCAGATTCCATAATAATGGATGCTATCCAATACATTTTTCTTTCTAGTTTAAAGGGATTTCTAAGGCTAAAGCAAATGCAGTGAGTTTTCCAGAAGCTAGAACCATGGCAGGATGTGGGGAAGAAAGACAATACTCCATAGTGAAAAACAAGCAAGCAAGTAAACAAACAACAAGGAAATCACAGCAATGTGATTTCTTCTTTGGAAGAAAAAACCATTAGAAATTCCAAATTTAACAGCTTCTTTTCTTTTCTGTATGAAAAAACATCAGTGGGAATACAAACATCTTTAGCCCACATCTAGACTCTTGCATGTCCGCTGCCTCCAGTTTTTCTTTTCAATTACTGACATGCCAGTCTAAGGATAATAATTTTTTTTAAGACGCAAAATGAATTTAAATTGAAAAAGCCCAGCAATTAACATTTCTGTGCAYCAGATGAGGAGGGAAAACAGAAGTAACCTATTTAGCAAAGTTTCTTGCCAGACTTCTGGGTCAAGAGGTTCTAAATAAAGACCACCTGGAAATGAGATGATTAAAAGGACAAAAAAAAAGAGARAGAGAGAAAAACAAAAAGTCAGTATTTTTTTTTTTTCACAGGGTAAAACAGGACTTCCAGAAAGTGACATAAGTTAAACTTCGCACACCCTGAGACAAAAGGATCCGTGCACTCAGTAGCGCTGGTAACCTGTTTTGGGTTGAAACAGCTCCTRCTTAACGCTGCAGTAACAAACACCAAAACAAAACCAGCATGATTTTGGCTGCCCGGCAGGGACCGAACGGGACCAGAACACGCTGTGTGGCCTGTGCCATCCTTCAGACCCAGAGCCCAGGCGGAGAGCCGCTGCCGTACCTTGGAAGTGGCCGTGGCACTGGCTGTCGGCGGTGCTCCAGAGCCGCGCCGTGCCGTCCTCGCTGCCCGTGAGCAGCCGCTGCCCGTCGGGGCTCAGGCTCAGCCAGTTGATGCCGCCTTGGTGATCCGTGCAGACCTTCACGGCCGAGCCGCTGTTCCCCATCGCGGCGCAGATCACGGCAGACCGTGGCGCTCCGGACCTCCGGCCGTGCCCCACAGACCGGCTTCTGCCATTACCTCAACTGCGAAACATCAGCGCGGCAGTCCGGGCTCTGCACAGAGACACAAAGGGGGAACGGGGGAGAGCGCATAAATCATTTCATCCCCCCGTGGCTGCATCGCTGCCCCAGCCAGGGTGAGCCGAAGCCATGAGCGCTCGTTTCCCCGCAGGATCCCAAGCCCACGGCGGTAGATGGGCGCACACGCTGCCCGCTGCGCCCTCTCCATGGGCATCGGAGCACTTCCAGCCCCTTGGGGGACTGAGCCCGGGCGGCGGTACCGCTACCTGGTGCCCTCGCCGAGGCTGCTGCTTTTTAAGCAATCTTAGCGCTGACTTTGGGCACGCCGAGAAAGCGACACCTCCGAGAGGGGAGCCCGGGCTCAGGCGGCCCCCAAAGCCCCGGGCTGCCGCCATCCCTCCCGCACGGTCCCGCTGCATCTCGGCACTCACCGCCCCGGGCACGGCTCCGGCGGAGCGATCCCGCACTCGCGCTCCGGGCAGGGGGAACCTCCTCCCGCCAGGGCACCGGAGCCACCGCTGGGCCGAGCACAGGGTCCCCTCGACCGCCCCCGCCCTGCGGGGAGGCGGGAAGGGCTCCCGCCGTGCCCCCTCAGCCCACCCCGGGGCGGGCYCTCACCCCCCGCCCCGGCCCTGCCTCCATTACCTCCCGCTCCACGTTCGAGCTGCTTCCCCCCGCGGCGGCCGCCTCGCTCCGCCCGTGCAGCTTCCCCGGCGTTGCCGCTCTGCGCCTCGTCCTYCTCTCCTGAGGCGCCGGCAGCGCTGCCCCGCCGGGACGGCCTCTGCCCGCAGCGACCCCCCTTGCCGGGCAGCGGCCTCCCCGGGGCTGAGCCTCCCGTACCTCAGTTCAGTCTCCCGGCTGGGGTCTCGTTAAGAACCGCACCGCAGCCGGAGCAGCCCGACAGCACCCCCGCATCGCCCCCGGGCTCGTCCCGGGGGAGGCAGCGCTTCCTGCGGCACCTTCGCCCCTCAGGACGCCCGAGGGCACCGGCGTTTCCTCCCTGGCTTCTCCAGTGCCTCCCGGGGGGCGCAGAGGCTWGTGCTGGGAGCTGGGCTGAGGGAAGCCGTCGCCTTTGTTCCTCATCTGGCCCCTCTCCCTGGTCGAGCTCCTGCCACGTTTCCYCTCAGGAGCCCCAAATCCGCTGTGTCGCTTTGCCCCTACCCGAAGCTTTTAGGGCTCTTCCTAATTAGCGCGGCCGCTTGCCCATCCACCCCCTAGGCACGGCTTTGGCGTGGGCCCCAGCTTTGTGCTGCCGCAGACGCACCTGGCCGCGGGCTCTGACAGCATGGGCTGAAGGGCTCTGTCCCACCATGCTGTAATTAAATGTAGGAAGGATAAATCTCCTGGGCAAAGTAATGTGGAGAGGCTGAGAGCTCTCAGCAAGGCAGCAGCAGAGTCCAGCGTGGATTCCCCCGCAAGAAAAGGGAGCTGCTGCTCAATTGTAGCTAAAAACATGCTGGCAGGACTAGGATAGATAAATCGCAAAACTTATCAGAAAAGCGCCTTTTTGTATCAAATCCCCATCCCTGTGGCTCCATTTCACACCCTYGGTGCAGTATTGGGGTTCAGCAGATGCTCACTGACATTAATGAGGCTCCAGCCCTGCTCTGGCACGAGGTGCCCCGGCGTGTGGGCAGGACAGAAATGCGTGCGTTCAATGGATAATTCCTGGGATGTGTTATTTTGCACAGCACGTTCTGGCAGAGGCCAAACGGGACTAATATGTCACACCCAATGTAAACAAGGAGGTGATCCCGATTCAGCTGCCAGTTGTARCCATGCAGCCGTGGAGGAACTTGCCAGATGGAGCTGCGGGGCTGCAGATTTGGGTTTTGTGAGGGTCAGGTCGAGCCCTGTGGTTTATGRGCCCAAGCCAGCTCTTTTCTGAAGACAAACGTTTCCACACAACCCTTGTGCATTCAAGAAATGACCGAGAAGTTGTGRTGTGAGACGTGAATTCTGTATTTCTTCCCTCTGAAAATCCCATTATCCGTGAAAAGATATTTTTTTGGACATACAGGCCTGGGAATCGGGTGCTCTCAGGGAGTGTCCCTCACCATCTGCTCGTACATCTGTCAAATCCACTCACAAACCCCTGCCCAGAGTCCTTGCTTGGGAAACTGTAGGATAGATTAGCACCCCTTTTTATTTTCCTGTGTTTCTGTGGTGTGAATAAAAGCAAAAACTCAGAGGGAAGGGATATTTTGTTAGGTTTGAAGCAGGTCTGCACATTTTAAAGCCTCACAGTTTAAATCTCAAGGGGAGGCTGAGCTAGAGGGGAAGCCCTTGGCCACAATTCAGCCATGTATCAGCTGTGGGAGCAGAGGGTGTGCTGTTCYTCCCCTTGCTCTTTTTAAAGTCTTTTCAAGGTTTTATATTATTATTTCAAATTAATATTTCCCTCCTGTGGTGACTAATGAAAACATCTGAGCTTTTGAATATTTTCATGAATATTTATTCATTTTCTTGAGGGTTTTAAAAATCTTTTTTCAGTTGTTTTTATCTGCCTGAATTTTAGGTATGTTTTCTTTATTGTATTTGTKTTCTTGTGGTGGGTTTTTAATTGTAGGACAATGAAGAAAATAAAAGAAAATTTACCTGTTGCTTGATTTTGCTCCTCAGGGCCAAAATCCTGCAGTTAATCCTCCTTCACCCAGACAGATGTGTACATACACAGATGCATGAGCTGCTCCTAAAGCATCCAGGTAGTGAAAAAACCTTAAGAAAGCTTCTAGATGTTTATGGCTGGATTCATAATACACAATTTGCAGGATCCAGTGGCTGTTGCTAAGTTTGGAACCAAGTTTTGAGTCTTTAGGCAATTATCAGAAGCAAAGGAAGGATGCAGAGTTTAGATCAGCTACACTGTGTTTTGGAAGGGGRGAGGGATGCCTCTGCCCTTCACCATGGATTATGACAGGGGTCCAACATCAGAAGGTTCCAAATTCTCTGTAATTAAGTAGAAAAAATTGAGACTTTTATCTGCACATCATACCTTCATTCTGCCAAAGGTTCAACCTGTTCTCACATCTCTGACCCAGCAACAGCACAGTACAGGAAGACACTTTATTTTCCATACACACAAGACAGTAATGATCAGGTGCAAAATCCTCTGTGAACAACTTCATCCCAAATTATCTGTGCTTAGACTCACTTGCCAGACCTTCAGGAACACAGCACAGGCTCCCAGAAATTACTAAGTCAGTATTTACATCACTATCTGCACTGATATAAATGCTGAAGAACATTTCCCTTGAAAATATTTCAGTAATGCTGCAAATGCTTCCAATAGTGTTATTGCTGTTGTTTGTGGAGGAAGGAACACAGGCAGCTCCTCCGTGTCCACCTCCCCCTCCTGGGGCCTTGGGTATCTGGATGGTCTTTGATGGACAACAAAGGTTCTTTGTTCTGTCAAAGAAGCAGAGCCAATAACACCCCAAAGAAGTCAGCACAGAGAGCTCGACCGAAAACAAATGAATAAAGTGTGCAGCAATGCAAATTATCTTTCTTAGAGAATTAACCCCTTCCATCATCCCAGCCCCTCCTCCTTCCCTAAAGGGCCTTTCCAGCCGCCAGGGTTTTTTCTCTTTCATCTATTGCTCTGCTTCAGGCTGTCAACCTCATCACTTTCAAAATAGCTGATAATTAAGTATTACCTCTTCCTTCACTTTGGAAAATTGCAAAAGCCAACTAACTCTCTTAAAACTACTGTCAGGGGCCTGAAAGATTTATAGTGGCACATCCTGCATGGTTCCAGTCTTGGCGTTTTTTTTTTAATTCARCCACATCATTATAGTCAATGAGAACTACAAACAAAAGCATGTTACATGGTGTCTCCAGGGGCAAGCTCCTTCACTCAGCAAACTAAGAAAATTTCCCTGCTAAAGTTAAATTTGATTTAAAAATCAATCCAGTTACACTGGTACAATGTAAATAAAATTTAACCTTAAATGGATTTAAATGTAGCTTCTACTGGTTTGATTTAATCCAAAATATTATCAACATCTAAGTGGCTTCACTTTGCAGTAAAAATTGACATTGGTGAAGGCAAATTAAGTTTACATGGGTTCAATTATCACCGTGGAGCAGATGTTGCCTTACTCTGAAGTGGGGATGGAAGGGCAGACTGCAGACCCAAGATACACGGCTGAACTCAGCATTGCAGCTCCTTCTGACCCCTCTGCTACTGGCCCCTTTTACAGACAATACAGTTCTTCCCTTCCTCTTAAAATGCAGCTTTAAAATGCCCCAGGSTGCTCAGAAATCTAGTTTGGGTATAAGCATTTAGCAAATTCCCCTACAGGACAAAAGATGCTTGGAAACTGTCACTTACTTACACTAGATTCCCCTATAATTATATGTAGCATTCTTTTGGTTTTTGACCAGATCTGAAACTGTATTTCCAAAACATTTATTTCAGAAAATACTTGGTTTTATGAGTTTCCTAACAAGAACACCCATCTGCCAAACCCATGTACATCCCTACTCCCAACTACTGCTTCACCTGGGTGCCCCTAATCAATGCCAGGAGTCTGAAAGCCTGGGATCTGGAGAATCAGCTGGTATCCAATGACCTAATGAATGGTAATATTGCACAAATGGGCTCTTAGTAGCTGACTCCAGTGTCAGGCCCTGATAGCAATGGGAATTTAGCTGTGAACTTGGAGTAGGCCGAGAGAGGATTGCATTAACTTTCTGCTGTGATGAAGCAATGGCTTAAAAGCACTTCTGCAAAGGCATCTTATCTCCCTGGCTAAGAAAGCAGCTGCAATTTCCTAGAAATTTTTGAGCAGTGACATGCCAGGAAGTGTAAGATCTCACGGCAGCTGTTCTGAAGATCACTGTAAATAGGTTTCTCCCCACACAGTCTATAGATTACAAGGCCCTTCCATCATGTCATAGCGTAGCAGGAACTTTACTGAATAATTCAAAATCACAAATATTTACAAAATTACAAAATAATAGTCAAAAGCTCATTTTACCCTGCTCCCTACTTCAATGGGAGCCCTGCTGTTCCTTCCAGACGGTAAGTTGGCCTCTTGCCCAGACCATATATCTCTTATGACAGGCTCCTTAAGGACCAAATCTAAATGGAAGCCAAAAGAAATATATCTTACTAAGTGACACAGGGGTAACTTTCTGAGTCTGTTTCTGAGCCCATTTTAACTGCTTTTGCACGGATACAACTCTGCTGGTTTTAACTGCATTAATCCAGATTTGTACTGATGCAAGCAGAGAGCCCCAGTGCCTTTGACACTGGTACAAAAACAAATTTCCAAAAATGCTGAAGCTGCAGCCAGTGACCCAGGCAGTATTTTAACAATTGCATTCACATCTGGCCTCTGGAAGATTTCTCAGTTGTTTGTCTGCCTCATTATTAGCAGAGCCAAACCTTGGGTAAGGAGGGAGCAGTCACGATCTCTTACACCTCATCATTGCTGAGAAAGTTATAGGAACAGCTGATACCAAACCCACTGACCACAGAATAATCTTCTGCAGCCTTGACTGAGCGCCAGACTGCCCCTGCTTCTGACACAGCTGCCACAAGAAGTGCACAGCTCTTCCAGGAGTCTGAGAAAGGCAGGGAAGGTCTTAGATGGGTGTAGTTGGTGGTGGGAGTAAATAAAACCATTCCAAGGGTTGTCAAAGCTTCTGCCCCGCTCTGTGCCTCTGCCAGAGCATGGTTACAGCCAATGCTGTTCCTCATTTTCTCCATTAAACACAAGAGTGGTCCTTAGTAAAGAGAAGGACACCAGGGTGAACATTCAGCCCACCATGAGGTTTACAAGCACCTCCAAAGCTTGAACTGCTCAGCTGGAATATCTGAAGTTGGATTTGTAGAGAAAATATTCTTATGATGCACCTATTCTTTTTTGTCACTTCATGTTCTTCTGTGCATTTCTTATCTCACAAGATATGTGGCTTTTCCTTCTCAAATACTCTCACACTTAGGACTGGATTTTAGTTCTGCCTGATCTAACACAGGTTTGCTCAGGGAAGCCGTGCTGTTACAACCTCCATCCACCTCTGGTTTTGTGGGTTTGGGCTCACCAGTCTGTCTCTGTTTGGGTGCAGTWTGTCTCTCATGTTCCTCTTGGGCTGAATAGAGCTGGGACAGCAGYAGCATCCTTGGGCCCACAGTGCCAGTGCCTGGCAAAATCCCATGCAAAGGCACAATCCAAGTGCAAAACACAGATAGTGGCTGATGTTGTATTGAGGGGGGACATAAAGGAAGCCTGATGCCACACACTGATGCCGGCTTTACAAATCGGGTGCCAGGATGCCTCCTCACTCCTCAGTAATAGCCCACATATCTCCTGGTGAATAAATCTTTCTTTGTGTCTGCTCTCCTTTTTATCTCCCCCCTGAGTTCCCAGTCGTGTTCATCCCACTCTTGTTTTGGAAAGGCACCCTAACTGGAGTCCTCTCTTGCTGAGAGGAGAGATTGCAATTTAGCTGGTCTGTAACCGTCTGTTTCCATTCATTCCTGAGGTTTTCCAGCTGCCCACAAAAACAATGCACTGATACAGTCTGTGCAGACTTGAACCACATCCAGAACAAAGGGTTAGGTGGGGCTGGGAGATTCTGGGAGCTTTTTTTATTTCTTTGTCCTGGAAAATGGAACGGATACTGGCATGACATGGTCAGAATGATGATGGTGAAGGAGCAATCTGCTGATACCCCAACCCACTCATGGCCCAGCACCAGAMTTTGGGCTCAAGCATCCAGCTCCTCTCTGAGCAAGTGTCTTGAGTACCAAACTCAGGCACCTAAGCACTGGGACGAAAAACAAACTGATTTCCAAGGGGGGCTGATGTTGCACTTTCACAGATGTAGAGTAGACAGATTTAATCAGAAAGGTTGTAATATTTCATTTTTCAGTTAAACTCTCTCCCTCTCCTTTTATCTTCCCTTCATTTTCACAAAGAGGCATAAAGTGAGTAATAAAAATTGCTAACAGCAGAACTTCATGATTTATACCACCAGATCTCAGGCAGAACTCCCTGTTGAGTTTGAGGGAATGGCCTGATTAAACATTGATGCCACAATATGGTCTGTCTTAGCAACAACACTCACAAGTGAAATACATCGAGGGTATAAACCGTGACATTTAAAATGTCTGTTGGGTTAAACCTGACCAAAAAAAATAAAAATAATGGTTGTGCGTGACTCTGGAAAATAAAGGCAATTGCTGTGCCACTTTATGGAATATTGTGTGTGAATCACTGGAGCTATTACATCTTCTGCTGCCTTTTTCCTGTCCTCAAGAGGTTAACTTCTTCCCAGAGCCATTCTCTGGGGGGGAAATAAGAACCACGTGCATGTGCCACAGAGCTGGGTCTGGTCTGAGGATGCGGGTGATCCAGATTTTGTGTTGTTTGCCTGAGAGACCCACTGGAGAGAATAATGAGGGGGTTCAAAAGAGGAATATTCCTCCTRCCAGAAGTGGTCGTTTAACTGGGCCTTCACTTATTTGTTGGGGGAGATTACTCACAGGGTCACCTGGCAAAAATGACTGGAAGTTAGGAAAGAAAGGGCCTCCTGCCAACTATTTAAGAGAAAGAGAGAGAGAAATGGAGAAGAAACAGGAGAAAGAGCAGTGAGTTGGCTGCAGGGAAAGGGACATTTTGTGACTCAGAGAAGAAGCCAAGAATTAAGGCCGTAAAGGGAGAGAGAGAGAGGGCCCTGGGCTCCTTAGAGGGCTTGGTGCTGCATTCTGGTGGCATTCAAGAATAAATTGGCACAGAGAGAAGTTGCAGGCACTTCCACATGGCTTGTGAAGCCCTAGCAGCAGAGGCGGAGCTCTGGGAAAGGGTGAGCAAAAAGCACCAGAGTGTCCTGTGGCTCAGCCCTGGTTCTGGAGCTGTAGGGCAGCTGGGCTTCCCCATTCCACCTCCAAAGAGGGACAAGGAGAGCCTGTGCTAGGAAACCAAGGCCAGGAGGTTCAGCCAAATCACCCATTGATTGTTAGTTGTCCACTGCTCCCAAAGGGGTGCTTTGAGTACCTGTGTCTGAGATACCCCATAAATCTCAGCCTGGGCTGTTGTCACACCAGTAGGGACCTTCTGRGGGTCTGAGGCAGGGCGGGCTCACACAGAATTTGCCCTTGATCATGCCAACAAAGGAAGCTGTCTCAARGCAGCAGCAATGCACCCACTGAGATCCAGGGACAAAGGAAATACACAGACCCAGCACAGCTCCCTGCTGCTCACACCACTTCAGCAAAACATCTGCTCACCCAGAATAAAATCCCTCCCCTGTTCTAAGCAGATCAGTTCCCCCTGAAATAGCAATAGGAGCTGCTGCATCTGCTCACACCATGGCCAGGCTTCAGCCCCAGGAGGATGAGGCCTTGGTTCAATCAGGCTGAGCTGCCTGCTTTATCTTACACTCTTCTGTAACTTTTCTTATTACACCTCTTTACACGAACCCCAAACCCCATGCAGGCAGAAAAGGACGTCCAAAATGCAGAAGAACTATGGCAGAGGCTCCAGCATCACGGGGTTTTGGAAAYGTTATGCATTTAGCAAAGAAATAACTGTACAAATCAGACTCTCTGGCACCATTTGTGTGATGATAACCATGCTGATTAAGTGTTTGAGCCTGAGATACACTGGGAAAGGCACTAGGACCTAGGAAATARCCATCCCCTGCTTTTGGAAGGCAGCTGAGGGCTCTTCCTGTTCTGCTCTGTGAGTGATCCATCTCCTCTCACAGATCTGTTCATTTTGGATGCAATTGCTCAAAATATGCATTACTTATGGTGATAGAGATATATACTAAGGAGACCAGCAGTTGTGCTGTTAACCCTTGGGTTCCCTGTTAGGCTGCGCCATGCAATGAGGGAAAGATTCAGAGCCCAGTTCTACAACTGACTTCAATTAAGTCAAATCAGTTGCATTAGCTAAGGTTATTAACTTAGGGAATATACTTTTCYTCTCTCCACTCTAAATTTGCTTTGGTGTCCATTACTCTTTGTTAATGAGGAAGGTGCTTTCTACTCTCATTTTTGTGTTGGTGAAGAAAAAGAGAAGCTGATTAGACAAATGGCCTTGACTCACTTCCAGCCTTAAATCTGACATACTGTTTTCATCTGATCAGCACTCTACAAGGGTGTCAGCAAATATCTGATGTTTAAGGCATGGAGATGGATTCTCAGGGAGTTGCAAAGGCACAGAAGTGGCAGAAGAAAAGAATTAGGACAGAGGAAATGCTATTTACCTCGGTCGGCTGTTCTGGGACTTTCCTCCACCCCTTCTCCAAGCATGAATTTCACAACTAAACCACTGAAAAGATAAAAACAATAGCTACTTTCCAGAGGCACTACTGAAATATGCAGCCTTGGAGCACTTGAACAGGRAGGGAAATGTGAAGAGTGACTTTTAACCATCTAGGAACATGTGCACGCTGTGGGCCAGCTATTCAGCGGCACTAAATTGGTGCAGTCATGCTAAATAAATGTGATTGAACTCTCTGGCTTGCTTGATGAGCCAGTTCTGCACCAGGCTCCTAAAGCAGCCGGTGTCCCTCTGGGACAGGCTGCAGGAGCCAAGGCACAGCTCTGGGCCTGCCCTAATTCCCACTAATTGCACGGAGTGCCTTCAGTGCYGGGTAATCACCCAGTGCTGCCGGGAAACCAGAGCGTCCCCGGCGCTGCTGCGCCCAGCAGAAGGCAAGAACAGCAAAGGGCTGGGAGTGACAACTCCTGACACGGTTTTGGGTCTCTTCCATACAAGCTAAAATGCTCTGCTGTGTCTTTCAAGGGGTGATTTGAACCTTAATGGAAAAATCACCGATTAGAATGTTTTTATTATTGTTGTTGTTACTATTATTCATACTATTGTTATTCTGTCTTACTTGGGAGGTTGGGGAAGGAAAAACTCCTGCAATAAATCAGTGCAAGCTTTGAGAAGCTGGTAACCCCTGTCCTCCCCTGGAGCTTCCATCATCTTGACGGCAAGTTTGTGCTGAGGAGTCAAATACCAAATTAAAAGAAAAAGAAAAAGGAAAAAAAATAAACAAAGGAGTAGAACAAGGGAAACTCTGTCTGGTACTTCTTTCCAGGCAAAGAACCCTTTAATAGCAAACTATCAGACAAACCCCAGGCCTGGGGGGTTGTTACAGAAATTTTGGATTCCTACCAGAATTTTTTTTTGTGTGTTTYCAAATCTGTTTTGTCTAATGCAGCTGAAAAGAAGAACCATTCAGTATAAGCAGAAGTATTTCCAGTGTTGTGAAAGACCCTGGTTCTGATGGGGTGTGAGATGTTTAATTGTTAAGGAAGCTGACTATTAAATATAATTTATTAATAAGTTCTAAGAGAAGTCTGAAACCTTTGAAAGGCTGCTTGTCAACTCTATAGAGAAACCTGAACACAAATGATAAATTCCAGAAGTCAAAATGGTGTTTGCCTGGGTTTTTTCCTCTCTTTTTAGAAGGGAGATGACAAATTAATCTGGCCCCAACCCTCAGTGAAAAAAAAGAGGCTCTATTATTTTCAGAAGAATCGTTTCGAAGGGCAAGTCAATAACAGCAAGACTCACACAAAAGAAAACCTTTGAAATCCTATTATTATTATTATTATTATTACTACTATTATTATTGGTCCATATGACTCAAATGTTATTGTTTTCTTCTTGCATTACCAGCCAAGAAAACCAAAGACAACCACACAAAGTTTTGCAACTCTCAGCAGTTTTGATTCCCACTTCCATTGCTGGAGCAGCTGTTGCACTCACAGAGTTTAGCAGGTCAGCTTTGTGTGTGGAGTGGCCCACACTGTGCTTTGTCTTCCTGAAAACTTGATTTAAGAGCAGGATTTCTGTACAGCCTGCCCTGCAGAACTAAAGGAGGCTCACAATGTTGGGTGTGTTTCTGTGTCAGAGAGGGCTCAGTTGTGTGCAGGTGCCTTATGGATTCTGTAGCACTGGTTCATCTGCATGTAAGGGACTGGTTTTAGTGGTGGCCACCTTCAGCAAAGCATGCAAGGAAGAGATTTGTCCCATGAGCAGTCTTTTGCTATTTCTYTCTAAGCTCTTGGTTTCCAGCAGCACAAAAAGAAAAAGCAAGGGTAAGGTCATCTGAAACCACAGAGTTTTGCCCATCTATGAGTCAGGAYCATTCACCCACCTCCTCACCACCACAATCACTGGGCAGACATGTCAAAGCTTAAAAGCGCCTCTCCCAAAACATGAACAAACCTGTGCTGACCATGAGCCTTGCCTGCTGTGGTGTCTTGCAGGGAAGGAGTTGCACTGCTCACTTACCCCATCACAGATGATGAGCAGCACTGGTGGCCACCAATAAATACTTACATGAGAAAAGATCTTAGTTTATGTCAGGCTAAACAAACTGAGTGGCAGCATACCAGAACTGCTGCAATGAGTTAACCAAATATTTTTTAAATTGCATTTTTTTTCCATAGAATAGCAGGGACTGATCCTTYACCATCCCAAACTCCCTAGCAGGAGCACATGAAACCATTCTGAATGAGAGGCAGCATTCAGTGCTTTTTGGACTGTGTGAGTGCAGGTGCAAATGCCTACAGGACATATGGATTTACTGCAATCCACTAGAGATCATCATATTCAAAGCAGGAATTTACATTAACAATTTCTGTATGATTTCATGTTCACTTCATGGACAATTTGACTGAATACACTGGTACATTCCTCCATATGTTCGCATGCTTAAACCAGGACAGCTTGACTTAATTACAAACTGTCTCATTCTGAATCATGTAAAGATGGTCAGCTGCCCATGGAAAACCTGGTACACCACTTGCTCTTTCTTCAGTGCTCCATGGAAAAATAATATTTGTTTTATTTCTGTCCTTTTCCACTCTTTTCCATGCGTGTTTTGTTTCTGCCACAGCCACCAGTAAATGTGATAACAGCTTAAATTGTGTGGGATGTTATTGCACCTCCTCTGCTGACTGGAGGGTGACTCTTGGAACAAAAAAAAGGACACCAAGCTACATGAGCCTCAACCACTGAAGGTTGATTTAACTGAGTTTAACCTCTCCAATAAACCAGATTATTTAAAATTAAAACCCCAAACAAATCACCATTTGCAATGTTGATGATGCTGACCAGATTACATAGATCTTATCTGGTTCAGGTCTTGTTAACTATATCAGATTTACTCCTGGACAAGGGTTTGAGCCCATGGATAGTAAAAATTTCAAGACCAAATGTGTTTTCACCCAAGTTAATTTTTCTTTGACTTCAATATAACATTGAAGAAAATGTGTGAAGAAAAGAAAGTGAAAACCAAACTAGATGAAGCATGGGAGCCAGAAAATCTGTCAATGGTCCCAGGTATCATAGAATCACAGAATGGGTGAGGTTGGAAGGAATCACTTGAGGWMATCTGCTCCAACCTTCCTGCTCAAGCAGGGTCCCCTGGTGCACATTATTCAGGMCTGTGTCCAAAGAGCATTTGAATATCTCCAGGGAAGGAGGCTCCACAACCTCTCGTGCCAACTTCTTCCAGAGCCCAGTCACTGTGTTCTCTCTCCATTTTTACCCTGCCATTGCTTAGGCTTTAACAATGACCAGGGCTCTCCTCCTGGTACCAGACTTCAGAGAGACTTTTTGAAGCTTTTAATTTCCTTTCTGCACTCAGTCAAAGAGGTCACTGTTGAGGCAGACTTTCTACTTAAAGAAGTAATAAAACAGCTCTAGCAGACCCAAGGAGTGAATTAGTTTCTACCAGGTCCACAGAGGTGTCTCTGGAGGAGGAGAGRAAAAAGCACAGGAAGGTGTGAGCGTGGGGCAGCCTCAATAGCAGGATAACACCTCTTTGATTCCACAGGGAAGGTGGTGGCTGTGCAGCTCTTTTGCCTCTGTAAGCAGCGAGGAGAGATTTGTTTGAACATGACAACATCACACATGCCAACAGTGGATCAGTAGGCAGTTTCCTCCTTACCTTCACTATATGTACATGTGCCAAGTAGTATAGCAAGGCAAAAGCACTGCAGTTCCTCAGATATCTTCCAAGGATTCATTTGAAAGAGATATTCCATCACATTTGCACATTATCCAGCTACAAAGAAAGGATGTTYGTGTGTGCAGGCATTCTGGCAGGAGCTATTTGCTTTGGGGCCAGATGTAATTCAAAGTTATTCTGAATATTACACTGCTGCAGCTTAGCCAAGCACAGTAACGCTGGTTATTAGGGTTTTCCTGGTTTTCCAGATGGAGCTGATTTCATTTAGTTCTCTCTCTTGTAATTAATAACTTGTCTCTTTTGTTCACTTTGAATCTTTGTTTCATCTTCAGCATTTTGTGGAACAGTTTCCAATTTCCTTAATCCATTGCTTGCCTCCTCAGTTCACTAGCAGAGCTCATTCAGCCATACAGTTTAACGACGTGCAGCTCAAACCTCTGCTGCACAATCTCACATCCCCTTCACATCGAGCTGGCATTTCTGTCATTTATATTTTATACTCTATAAACTCACAAATCATACCATTTCATACTAGAGCAATGTCAATAATCTCTTTTTTTTAAGGGGAAAAAAGACACCAACGAGCCACCAGCGAGCATATGGGATCTGTACGTTCTGTCCTTTGAACAAGTGCAGATTTAGCAAGGAGGGGGAGGGAAAAGGAAGAGAACGAGAGCCACGTCCCCCCACTGCCAACGCAATGCATGTTCCTGCAGCATCACTGTTTGGATTAGGCCCATGGCCACCCTACTTAGGTTTCAAATAAGCAAAAAATAGATGGAATTCAATTCCCTGCTGCCAGTTTTTAGCGAGATTAGGCTTGTGCACACAGAGGAATTTTTTAAATAGCCTTCACATGGGACCAGCTTTTTGCATTGAGTGTGCTCATAAATGGGATATCAGATGTCAATAAATGATGAGTGTTTACTCTGTAGGCATATTACAAACTTGTGTAAAATGTGCTATAGGTAGCTAAACACTCGCTGGTTACAAACAGGGTTCCACACAGCAGCACAGATTAAATAGACTGYGTTTTTTGTGCTTTGAACTCCTAGCACAAGGCATGGCTCAGCCCAGGACTGGGATCCTAAGTATACTCCCACAATTTAAGCAGCAAATATTAATCTACTAGAGCATATAAACAAATAATTAATTTGAAGTGTGTGGAGAAGTGGGCTTGCACAGAGTGGCTGGATGCTGGAGTCAGCCTGTACAGCTGTGTGTACGTGCACAGTCCCACGCTCCCACTGAGGACGGGCAGGGATGTCAGTGGGTCCCTCCAAAGCTGCTCTGCACGCARGGGAGTTGAACCACTGACCACTGGAAGCCATAGAGCACAGTATCTGTGATGTCACAGCTCTGACCCCRACACCAGTGGGACAGTCACCTCCCCTGGCTGTGTGCACTGAGTGCTGACAAACCCAGATGTGGGGGTGTCTGGGCTTATGCTGTTGTTCCCAGGGGAATGTGGGTGGATGGTTGTTCTCTGTTTTCTTTTCTTTTGTCCCCCAAATTCTTGGAGCATCTGGGACTCCAGTTATTGTATATTTTAAAGCCTTTGTTTCTTTATCCTTCGTGCTGCACTGTGACATTGAATGTTTCAGATGAATGAAAAGCCTCCTTTAAAGCTCATCACAATTCAATGCTTGTCTTTCTCTGGGACCACTTTGGGTTTTTTTTTAACAGATTAATGTCCAGGGGGTCACAACAGAGAGCACTGCATATRACTGAATATTAACCTTTAATAGAGTGCATTTTGCTCAGGAGCTGATTACAGCCTTCATGAGGCAAGAGCAATGCTTATCCTGGAAAGGCTCCTAAAATCTTTCATAAGCTGCATCTAATTAAAAGAAAATGAAATACGCAAGAGTTGATGCACGAGTTGTACATTTGTGCATCCCACTCAATGAATGAATCATTTCCCTGCCTTCTCTGACACAGAAATACCTTGCAACCCATTAAAAATCTTAAATATTTTTACAGCTCTAATGGACCATGTCACCACAAAGCCTCCCAGGACATGGCCACTGAAGTCCAAAGCCGAGCTGGTGTAGCTGTAAGTGCYGCTGTGATGATTTGCATGGAGGATGCATCCAGACAACAGGCTGTCTACAAGAGGACACAATTGTATTGTATTGTCTGTATCACTGCTAAGGCAGACATCACCCAAACTGCTGTTAAATTCACAAGGTGGAATTCTTTTTGCATTTTCATACCGCCTCATAACACATAYACAGCATTTGTGCAGCTGGGGCAAATCTCAATCGATGCAACTCTACCAAAGGTGTCACTTCATCACAGGAACAGCACATGTCCTCACTCAGGCCCAGTTGTTACCAGTCACCCAGTCCTGGAGAGCCACAGGGAGCCAAGATCCAGGTGGCTGAGTGTGAGTTGGTGGAATGTCAGGCAGATCCAGTGTCAGGCTGGGATGCAGCAGGGGCCCRCCAGCCCCTGGCACAGAGCACAGTGCTGCTCCTCCCCATCGCTCAGGGAAGGGCAGATTCCCATGGCAGACCTGCAAAGCAGAGCAGCCMCGAGGGCACACACACCTCATGCTCCAGTGTGCTGGGGAGCTGTCAGCCTCACTCAYGTCCCTTCAGAGGGCTGGGGCTGGGGTTAGGTCAGCAGCCTTCCCACTGGATTAGCACAGAGCTCTGCAGCTCTGCCAGCRCTGTGCCTGAGCCTGTCAGGATCTATCAGACAGCCAAGGCTTAACAGTTAATAGACTAACAGAGTGAAGAGAATGAAATTACTCCTTTCTGAAATAGCCAGAAACACCCTAGCTAATGCTGAACACAGTTTATGATTTTACAGAAGGGAGGCTACTGCACTGTTGGGGGCTGCATGCCAGGGGAAGCCCAGGCTGCTGTGGAAAGTCCATAGGCAAAGAAGGGGCAGAGTGGTTCCCATCCCAACTGCCAACCATGGAATGGGGTTCAAGGGCACCAAAACCACTGGGATGGACCAGGAACACTGAGGGGGCAGAAARACGGGAAGAGGATTGTGAAATAAATGACAGTGCAGTGGCTGTTTTCCCCTGCTGCTGATCCCTCAAAATGTTGTTGCCATGAAGGGTTGGGAACAAAAAGAAGGTTGCTCAGGTTTTATGCCTTCGGGCTTGGGGTTT
This sequence comes from Cardinalis cardinalis, assembly GCA_014549065.1. Taxonomy (NCBI): domain Eukaryota; kingdom Metazoa; phylum Chordata; class Aves; order Passeriformes; family Cardinalidae; genus Cardinalis; species Cardinalis cardinalis. The sequence goes on from JACDOX010000103.1 coordinate 1,240,781, forward strand.
TTTTAATATATATTTTTAATGTGTGATGATCAGGATAAATGGTGGCTTTCACCTTTTTATCAAGACCAGCATGTCATGCTCAGACAGACCCCACAAATCGCTCAGCTCCTGCTATGATCCTCACGTGTGTCCTCACATGGCTCCCAGTGGCTCTGAGTCTGTGCTCCCCACCCATGTGTGCATCCACGTGGCCCTCTCCAGGCACCAGGAGTCAGCTGGGGCCATCACATGGTGGCCCTGGTCGGGGCAGAGGGAACATGTGTCAGACCACAACCACAATGGCAGGCATGTTCCTAGATCTGTGTGTCACCACCAGTTCTGGCCCATCCTCATAAACCACTGCAGAATAAGAGAGCAAACTCACTGCTTGATGTAAATCAAGCTTAGAAAGATTACGAGCCTCTCCTCTCATGAACCAATGTTAGTTATATTAAAAAAAAAAAACGCTTAGAGCCAATAGCTGGTGTTTAACAATTTATTCAGGGGGTCAGTGAGTGGGGAGGAGGGTGGTTCTCAGTCTCAGCAGGCCATGGCTGGCAGGGGGGAAGCTCAGCTAGAAGTAGTTGACGACTCTGCGGATGGACTGGACGCTGGCGCTGCGCGCCTGCCACTCGCTGAAGCTGCTGAACTCGCCGCGCTCCACCACGTACATGCGGCCCCGGTAGTTGGGCTCCTCGTACAGCACCCACCTGGGCACAAACCGGGGGTCACCTGGGCCCCAGCACCCTGCTCCTGCAACGCGGCCGCTCCAAGGGGCTGCACTTAGGCACTGCTGGACTGCAAACCACAGGGCCTGATTCCCAGTCCCACCCCACACATGGAAATGCTCCTGGTGGAGGTCACTGTGGGCCCTTCCCTCCACTCCCCSCAGTGTGGCCTGTCAAACATCCAAAGCCGAACTGGACCTTGCCTTTGGAAGGTGTTTTGGGTTACACCAGCAATAAAGCCTGGGCCTAAGGACTCCCTGCTTCACATTCACATGAGCTTCACCATATGCAACAGAAACAATTTAATAGCATTTATAGAGCTAAAGAAGGACATGAGTCCCCTCAGCCCCTGCATAAACCCCTTTTTTAGGGACTGTAAGGAGAAACATGCAATGCTTGATAAATGTTTTRCYTCTTTGAACTGATTCATTAGCTYTGATGKGAACCATATTTAGTAATTTCTCYCTTTGTTAATAATTCCTAATGGCCTCTTTGATGCTTTCCRACAGAGAGCAGGGCTTGGCTTGGTTATCTTTACTTTATCTCTACRCCCAGAAYTAATGACAATTTTCCCTTGGAATGCAGTCTAATGGATACAACATTCAATAACCTTGGTGACTTTGGCATGCCTGACTTCTTCACCGGGCTTGCCTACATCGTTCTCTATCACCCTGCTTGTGACATGTCTTTCTCCATTTGAAGGTCAAGTCAGGAGCAATTCTGATGATCAAGAAGGACAATTTTGTTGCTTTTCTCTCCCTCCACTTCACATGATCTTACTGTGACCACAAGTGTCACCCTTGTCCTCTATGTGAGTCTCTCATGCTTYTTAACCAAATTTTGCCATTGCTCTGACAGTTTTATGGTCAGGTTACCACCCTGACATTACTGAGCTGTTCATCTCTGCCTCTTTCCTCTCATCTCCATATTTTTTAAGATTTTATGAGGATCTCAGCTGCTTTTCCCGTTTATGTGCTCAGCAATGACAGCAAAGCAGAAATGCAATCCTCCAAATMATTTGGTTTCTGTGGTCTGTCTTTGCAGGAATTCAGCTGGGACATTGGCRTTGGGACTTACTGAGTGTGGGATTTGCAGGGAGAAACTTCTTCAAGAACTGAAGAGGTCAAAGACTGCTGGRCCTTAAGGGTCAGACAGCAGCTGGTGAACTCAGATCAGTCTAACCCAAAGCAAAAAGCTGGAGGCTTAGAAAAAATTGTTTATAAAACCATCCACTCACGGGCATTATTTAAAAAACAGAACAAGAAAAGTTTGGGGTATTCATCCAAGGCACCTTACAGGTTCCTTGACATACTTGCTTTGTGTTTCTGAGAGGATATGAGGTGGGACTGTGGTGGTCCCTTCTGCCAGATCCCTGTGCAGGACCAGCATGTGGACACCAGCATGGAATACTGTGCCTTGGTTTTGTGAAAGAGCATCCTGCAGTATCAGAGCCCTGTGCTGACAYGTGGTTCCTGCACACAAACAGCCTCATTCTCTGGCACTTGTTGCAGCCAGTTTATATCCAAACTGGAATTACAAAATCATCCTCAGCCTTTTCTTTTGGTGCTCCCTTTGCAGCATGTGGGGAAGGCTGCCCACTGCTCACCTGTGAGTGTAGTGTACCCCCACCACATATCCCAGTGTGCAGTGACAGAAAGCATTCCCAGCTTAATTAACAACAATTTATAAAATATTCCTCCTCTTTCTTTTCAGCTTTTCTGCTCTAGGACATGTTTCAACAACAGGTGGACCCTGGGGAATAGAGCAGGGGGAAGAGCAGCCCCTCACTGTCTTGTCTTTCCCAAGATTTCTTTCCAGACACATCGTTGTGTCTGCACCRTTACATGGAGGGAATGGGACAGGCTTTGGTGTAGATAGAAGCAGTGAGTGACCTGGTGTGGTGATAAGAACCCCCTCTCACTTGTCCTTMTGCTTAGAGGAAGGCTGAAAAAACCCAAAAACCAAAGGAATAAAAGGAATAGCAGAAAATGGGAGTGAAGTGTGCTGGCAGTRCAAGGTGATGAGTGAAGGATGTATGGCTTACTTAGCTGCTCCTTTATTGCCTGAAATTTACGTTCTCTGGGACCATCAGTGAGAGGGGAAATCAAGTCAGTCAGGAGCCCAGAAAAAAAAAAAAAAGAGATGATCTTGTCCTCAAGCCCAGCATGAGAGARCTGATCCAGGCACATAGCACACAGCCCTCAAACATCTCAGTGCTGTGTTTCATTAGCACATAATCCCAGCGGACACGGGAATAAAATGCTCATGGAACCAACTCAAACTCTATAAGCCAACACTGGCTGCTCAAACTGAAAAATGAGGAGGGGAATGCTGTAGCATCAGCCTGAACCAAGCAGGAGGCTTTCAGTGGAGCTCAAAGTCACTTATTCTCCACGTAGGACTTGAGCAGTGCCATGGGCAGGTATCAACTTTGCTGAGAAATATGTGATGTTCATTGTTTGGGTGTGTGTTCTGCTTTGCATTTCATAACCTGACTGCAGAACACTTATGAATGCTTCAGCAGAATAAATGGTTGGTCTGATTCCTTCAAGTTATTCCACTGTAGTGTGAAAAGCTCTTTTTGGGTATTCTCTCATGGACCGCAAAACAAATTCAGCTTTTTAAAATTGCAGTTTCTAGGCTGTCCTCTGTGGAGTGGCTGAGGCACAAAGGAGGACAAGAACCACACATCTTCATCTAAAATCAGATGATCCCATATGTGATACTGGAGCTGGCTCTGCCCGTGGGACGGGCGAAGCCACTCACCACAAACCTGCAGCAGCTTCCGAGGAGGCGGTGACACCTCAAAACTGCTCCAAAATAGCAATTCATTGCCAGTGTGCCTTAAACAGCTTTGCCATCACCCTTTCTGGCTGTGGGGGTAGCAATTGCCTGCCCCAGAAAGGCAGCAGGGGAGGTGCTGGAGCCCTCAGGCTCACCATGCACCGTGCCAAAGGCTGGTGTTTGTCTCCATTGCCATGTTTCCAGATGATCCATCATCGCTCCCCGCGGGCACAGCCACCTCCACAAAGCGCAGGCAGCAACTTTTTATCAGCACATGACACCATCCATGGGTTTTGAAATGGAAACAAATATTTCTGTATCCAACAGATGTCATATTGTGGGAATTGAGGGTGAAAATCACAGAGGGAGACTGTGGCTGAAACTGCCCTTGTCTCCACTGACCCCATCTCCTCTGCTCCTCAGACACCCAAGGATGAGTCCTGGGACAGCTTTGCCAGGTTATGCCCAGCACCATCTGCACCTGCAGCACCTCTGGAGGCACCTGGGTTCAGAAGATCCATCCAAAGGAGAAAAGTGGTGCTATAGGGTCCCTTTCTCTCCCTGCTCTTACCTCTCTGCAGTGGTATCTCATCCTTCCCTCCATCCTCCTGCAGCCCAGGACTGCAGGTCCCTCTGCATTGATAAAGGCCTTTAATTGCCTTTACAGACCTTTCCAAGCATGTCCAGCACTGATCTTCCCAGGATCTGAATGGAATGCTACAAACCTCAGCAAGTTTCCTCACCACGCTCTTCTCTGTACTTTATTTTTTCCTCTTTTTTCTCACTATTCATAAACCTTGAGAAGTCCTGTAATGTTAACACAAACAATCCAGACTCTCATATGAGTGAGAGAGAGCAAGCTTTGTGCCTTTTATATATTTTGTAGGTGAGGGGGGAAATCAATCTGAAAAATTCAAGTGCTTGAAAGTTTCTGGGCAGCTTCCCAATTTCTCAAGCTCCAGGCTCTGCTACAGGGACCCAAGCAGTAAATTGGCCCTAAAGCTCTTGCCAGAGTACTCAGAGGCTCCCTCTTGGCTTTGTGGTGCTGGYACTCAAATGCTCAGCACTAACAGGGTCCCTGGTGGGCTCCAGCCATTTCTTCCCATCAGGAGTGAGGAGTAGCTCTGCTCCTTAATGAACTGCCACTGCCTRATCATAAGCCTGGATTTTTGGAAGTGGAGAGGCCTTGGCTGGATCAGAAAGGCTCCTGCAGGACACTTGCTGCTGTCAGGATATCTTGATGGCAACAACCTTTCCCTATTCTTAGGGAAAAAAATGGACACAAAGGGTCCAGCAWCTCACACCAGGTGTCTGTGAGCTGCTCAACATCCAGGGCAGGTGAAGAACAAGGAATCTGCTCCCTCCTCTGCCCCAGGGCCTCCCTCCAGCCTCCCTCTGCCTGGCTCTGGGAAGGTGTYATGGCATTCCCCAGCTCCCAGCAGGCTTGCAGTGAAAACACAATTGTCASACAGAGGAAAGGGGAGACAGACAGAGAACACCCTCTCTGACAATAAGAGAYAAAAAGCACAAAAAGGACCAACACCATTGAGAAAATACAAACTGCCACAAAACATCACAGAAAAGGCAAATCTGACATCCTGCCCAGGCCTTCAGGAACATCTGCAGGGGCAGGAGGGTGGGGCTGAGCCTCAGTCTGGGCATCACCACCACTGTCAGCCCTGTCTTTCAGAGGCAGGATTTAATGAAAAGGGGAGCTGCTGCTGCTGCCTCAGTTCTGCCATCATAGAAAAGGTGTGGGGAGGCCACTTGCAAAGCAAAAACCCTGACCTGCATCACCTGGAAGTGCTCATCCAACCTCCCTGAGATCTCCAGCATGGATTGAAAGAGGTGGAAGACAGGAGGGAGG
>JACDOX010000103.1:1246220-1296365 GCA_014549065.1 Cardinalis cardinalis
AGGAAGGAAGGAAGGAAGGAAGGAAGGAAGGAAGGAAGGAAGGAAGGAAGGAAGGAAGGAAGGAAGGAAGGAAGGAAAGAAGGAAAGAAGGAAAGAAGGAAAGAAGGAAAGAAGGAAAGAAGGAAGATGGTTTAAAGCTTCTTGTTTCATAAACCTTAAAAAGGTGTCTCAGAGTTCTTGTAACTCGTGCTTAGCTGCCACCCTCCACAAGTCACCCTTTGAAGCAGTGGGCAGGCACCAACATTCACCTTTAACCAAAGGCTTGACAAACATTTTTAGGCTTTCTCCAAGTGTCCCCAGCACTGAGAGGGTTTTCCATGAGGGAGGGGTGTCTGCAGCCCCTGTTCCCTGCAGTGCCCRGGGCAGGGAGCAGCAGTGGCTGGAGTGGAGTTACTTACGCGCCGTCGCCGTACACTTTGAGGGCGTTGATGCAGGTCTTGTCCCAGCCTTGTCCCTGCAGGAAGGAGCAATCTTCTGTCAGCTCCAGGCTGGGACCCCTAAAATGGCTCCCCTCGAATATTTCGATCCTGTAATGCTCGCCGTGCTGGGGACAAAGGGATTGGAGTCAACAGCAACACCCAAACAGCACAACAAATTATTCCTCTGGCTGTTATCAGACAGGGAGGGAGACAGAAGGGTGCCTGGAAGGGAAATGTGAAGATCCACCCAAGACCCCTGGTGCCAGCATGAACTGAGCTCRCACAAACTCGTGCTGCCTCCCAGCACACCAGCCATGAAAGCAGCCATAAATCCCTCAAACCTGTGCATGGCTGCACCTTCCTGCACTGCTGTGCACATGCTAACACATCCTGGGGTGCCAGTGCTCAGGGACACACAGCCCCTCACCCATCTGCAGATCCCCCCCACCAGCCCACTAACCCTCCATCCCAAACGCAGCACCAGCTGCAGCCCCAATGCTCTGCACACCCAAACAGGAAAGAAGAAACATATCCTGAGTGTACAAAGGTGCTGGATTGTTCCCCTAAACTAATTTGTGTTGTCTGCAGTTTCATGCATAGCTGCTGTTCCTCCTGAGAGATGTTGTGCCTTTTAGGACAAGAAAAACAGAGGGGAGAAAAGGAAACTTTCCCAGCATCATCGCTGCTGTGTGAGCCCKTGATGGTCACGTGTCACAAATGACTCTGGGGACATCTCTGCAGCCTGTGGCAGAGCTATGTGGGACAGAGAGAGCTCAAAGGATATTTTTAAGCCAAATTCAGGGAATACTTTAAGGCATTTTTCAAATAAACAACGTCAGCACACAAGAAGCTGGGCTGCCATGCCAAAGCCCACAGCTGCCAGGCGGACACCRGGCCTGAGCAAACATTCCTCGGGGAATCTGCACTGCACAAACCCCTCCAGGCCCTCACTGGCATCTCACAGGAACATCTTGGGCCAGGAAAGGAGRAGCACATCCTTGTGCTGGCCAGGGTCCAGGGCCTGGGCCAGAGCATCCCTCCATGTATGGATCATGGAGGTGCTTTGGGAATGGTGTTACAGACCTGAAACAGATCTGCTGCTGTGCCAAAAGAGAAATCCCAGCAGCTCCAGCTGGGCTCACCATTGCCCCAGAGGCCCTCAGTGGTAGGAGAATCAATGGAAAGACCCAACCCACACTCATTTCTCTTTGCTACTTTTTAATATTCCCATTTAAACCTTCCTCTGGACAGTGCTTTTAGAAGCTGGATACGGGAAGGGAAAATACTGGGTTTAGTTTAGGATTACCAGGGTCAGAGGGTGGTTTGCAACAGCAGAGAATTCAACTACAATTTGCTAGGAGCAGCCCTATGGCCTGGTTAGGAAGCCCTTGGGCTGCCCTCTCCCCCTTTGGGTGCGTGGGGAGATGGAGCAGCTGCAGCTCAAACTTGCCTTGGGCAATGAATCTCCTTCTGAATTCCCCCGTGAATATCTCACAGCAGCTTACATTAACAGGAAAAGCACTTGGCACCAGCAGGACCTTGCCATCTCATCTGGAAAACCACAGGAATATCTCATCCTCTTAAAGGCACTGCRTTTTACTGTGAGAGGAAGAAGATGCATCTTCCTCCTGTCTGGGGACACAGGAACTGTCCCGGCTTTGTGTTGGCYGCTGTTGGCTGCTGGTTTGGGGAGATAAACAAAACTCTACAACTTTTGTGAAAGTTGTAAAGCCRGTATGTTTATTACAGCGCTGRACACGTGTGGGAATCGTTCTCCTAAAATGACACRCGTYCCTCTGGGAACTTCTGGTCTCTTTTTATCCCCCTCTCAAATGCATATGCATACAATTTCACAATAGGKTCATACATATTCATTTTTACGAATTTCAGGTGACATTTGCTGCTAGTTCTTCTTTATCAGAAAGAATTCTCAGGTCAGGTTGACCTGCTCTCACAGCAGTCTCTGTCTCTCTCTATCACCCTCTGTCTCCCCTCCCCTGATCTCTGTCTTTYACTGAAGCAGTTTCTCTGAGCCTGGGCTTTTTTGCGGCCAGACTACACAGCAAGCCACATACTCAAAGATGTACATTCCACTCAAATCAAAATGGATTTCTACTTTGGAAAATTTCTACTTTGACCGCTCTGAACGGGGACAAACCCACCCAGGAAACTCAATGGGACACCCTACTCCTGRAGAACACACATTTTTATGGCACTTATTCACGTGGCTCCAGTGACCAGGATAAACTAAACCCAAAGGTGCTCCAGCTGGGAGAGCCAAGGCCAGCAGCATCCCACTCACCATGCCGACGGGCCGGCAGGAGCCCAGGTGGTCGCTGCGCCCGTTCCAGCGGTAGAAGTCGGGGTACTCGCCGTGCTCCAGGATGTACTGCTGCCCTCGGAAGTCAGGGTGGTCAAAGCAGACCCAAGCTCCACTCTGCACACAGATGGAGTTGACCCTGTTGAGGAAACCTTGGTCCTGGAAGCTGTTGCAGCTGCCACAGACGTCCAGCTTCCTGCCTGTGAAGCATTTGCCTTCGTAGAAAGTGATCTGGGGGGAGGAGGAGAAAGGGCCTGCATTGAGGAGCAGGGACACGGCCGGATYCCCTTTCCAAGCAGATGGGAATCTCTTGCAGATGCATCATTTCAGGGTGGTTTGGGTTATTTTAGCTGCTTTCCAGCAAAAGCATCACTGGCATTTTTTCCTAAGCAGCGTGTTTGTTTTTCTAGGACGCATTCATGACACTTCTCGCCGCCTCGTGCTCACTCACACATATTTCCAGCAGGAATGTTTAAACAGGAAACTCAGCTCCCGAAATGCAGCTCCTTCTGCCACACCCTCCCCATCCCGGCTACCAGACTTGCTCCCGGCATCACCACTCACGCCACTGCTGGCTCTGYTGTCCTCATCCTCCACCCGGAGGATGCTCGGGCTCTCCGGCCCCAGGCTGGAAGGGAAGGGTCGGGTCGTTACTTACTTTTCCTGAGTATTGGGACATTTTCTGCTGGCTGCTATCCAAGGCCTAGAGCGGGAGCCAGAGCAGAGCTGCGATGGGCAGACCATTGGACAGGGCGCTATATAGGGGCGGCCGGGGGGGGGCCGGGCCGGGGCTGGTGCGGCGAGGGCTTTGCAACAAAGCCGCGGGAACCGGGGCTTTGCCTTTCCTGCTTCGTAGGCAGAACCGCCGGTAACGGGGCTGCTGAGTCCGGGCTTTTGATTTTGGGCAGATGATCTGACAAAAGATTTGCTTGGCAGGGCTTTGGTCGATTAGCAGTGCACATTTACTGCTCCTTTTTGGAGGACTTCTTTTTTTTTTTTTTTTTTTACTTTTTTTCATCTTTATTTCTATTTCTTCTTTACTTCTCCCTTCTGTTTTCCCCTATTTTTTCTTTTCTTTTTTTTTTCCGTCCTTTTTCCTCAGCAGCATCTCTAAGCATGGCACATCATTTCTCCATGTCAGAGGAATGGTTTGCTTTTTCCCAGCTTCTTCCCACCTACTGCAGCRTGGCAGCCAAGAGAGGGTGTCCTTGAAGACGCCCCACCAACAAACACTGCACTCCATCTGTCAAACCAATGGCTTCTCATCCAACCTTTGAACCTCTCTAAATGGCACCTCCAAAATCCAAGGCTCTGGTCCCTCCACAGCACAGAGGCTGGGCTCCCAAACCCACTGATGTTACTCACAAGCATCGCTCTCAGGAATGTTTTGATCTTCCAGCACTGAAGCCCTGACTCACAGCTGTAAGTCAGGATTAAGGAACTTTTGGACCATAAAGGTWCCATATTAAAGTAACTTACATTGCAGCTATATGGGACTATAAAGTCCTCATCTGTGTTATAAGGATATCCAGAGATTTTAAACTGTCATATTCCCAGGACAAACAGCAAAGGAAGCTCCCAGCCCATAAACCCCATCAGTTCMTACTAATGAGCCAGGCTAGGAAGAGGTAAAGGCAGATGTGTGGGGGTGGCCCATGGAGCAGCATGCAGAGATGTACCAAGAGGCCACATTAAAAGGAGATTTGTGCTTTTAGGCTTTTTAATAGCTCTGGAAGAGACTTCACACACAGCTCCTGCTCACTGAATCCTCCTCCTCACTCACCCTCCATCACCTCCCCTTGCTGCAGCCTTTCTCCCTGGACCATCAAACACACGTTTCAAATCAAACCCTAAAACTTCCTTTCCTGGCAGGCTGCTCCCATCCCCAGGTGTGCCRGCAGCCTGGCTCAGCAGCCCCACTCTGCTGCCTTGGCTCACTGCTTCATCTCGAGATTAAAGACTGCTTCTGGAGAAAGGATGTCATTATCAGGGCTCAAACGTGTGCCACCCTCTCAATTAAGATGTAAAAGTTAATAAGCACGTGTGCAGACACACGTAGGCTGAGCTGGAGGGTGTCACTGACTGGGATGCACTGSAGGAGGAAGGAGGGAGGTGGCACTTTGTGCTGGGAGAGGAAACACMTCCTCCAGCTGATGCAGGCAAACCTGCCCTGGCATGGCAGGAACACAGCTCACACGTGTGTGCTGTGAGGCAGGAAACAATGAAAAATAAAAATATAAAAAATGAAAAATAAAAATACCAACCCTGCCCAAAACCTCTTTGAAACACCGGTGCTAATTTTAAAGTGTTCAATTAATCACCAGATGGTGCAGGGAAAAGTAACAGCAGAAAGTCCCACTTGGAAGAGCTGCAGCCAAGATGGGGGGCATTAGGGTTGTTCCCAAAAACCCAAAACCAGCCACTCCCTGTGGCAGTCAGTGGCCTGGGAGGGAAGGAGAAGTGTCCCTCCTCTGAGTCATGGCTGGGAGCAGGAGGACAATGGGGTGGCACCACTGCTGGCTTTGGGACCAGGAGCACGAGGACAATGGGGTGGCACCACTGCTGGCTTTGGGACCAGGAGCACGAGGACAATGGGGTGGCACCACTGCTGGCTTTGGGACCAACTCTCCACCTCATTGGGGCTGCAGCTCAGGCACTCTTTGCATTGGCCATGAGCTGTGGGGTGCCTGGAGGGGAAAACCCGTGGCAAACTGCCCCAAAGCACCCAGGAGAGCAAACACTGCCTCAGGAGATCTTAAWGGAACCACAAAAGCCTGGTTTCCTCCAGCTCTGTCTCATGAGGGGATTTTCCTGTTTCTCTTAAGGTGTGACATTTAATTCARTGTGCAAGAGCTGGGTGAATCTGAGACTTGTGCCCAGCTGTCAGATTTCTTAGAAATTGTCCAACAGGTTCAAAAGCTATTTCAGGAGAGATGGAAAGAGGTTGTGGCAGTTTTATGCTCATTTCTTTGACAAACCATGTTAAAGATATGAAATAAGAAAGGACCCATCTCTAGAAAAAAGGAAAATGATGGGGAAAAAATGAATATGGAAGAATGGCAAATGATAATTCCTGGACAAAGCCCCTTAACTCCTTGCCAGAGATGGAAAGGCTGCCAATGGAAGAAGAAAAGAGCAGCCTGAGGAGCCTGTGGCCATASCAGCATTTCAGGCAAGTGATGCTGGGGCTGACCTCACCTCCTGCTCATGCCCAGGTCCATCTGACCATGAGCCCCAAGCAAAAGGGTTGTGGGCAGCTTTCCTCCACTRTGGCTGCTYMAAGGATGAAACACTGGAAATGAACKTGTAAATTTGAGTATTTGGCTTCAACAGCCAGAACCCAAAAGTCAGACTCTTTTGGGGGTTTGGTTTAGAGGAAGGAATTGGGTTTGATGTCCACAAGGGCAGCTCCAGGCTGTGCTATCTCTGCTGGCCTTTGCTGCACGAGGCTGAGGAGTGAAGTGGTGAGAGAGAATTTGCTCTCCAAATTGTCCAGGCCAGAGCCAGGGGAGCTGAGCAGGGTGTGACTCCTGCAGGTGAATCTTTGGGAGTGACCTCTCTGACGTGAATGGAACATTCCCTGTCAGAGGATGAGCATTCTGCTCACAGGTTCCTCCTACAGCTGGCACAGCCCCACACCAAAAACCAGCAATGGAGCAGCATTGCTCCAAGGAGTTGCTCCACATCCTCTGAAAGGGCCACACTTCAGCTTCTGGAGGAGCCTGGAATATTTGCAAAGCAGTGTTAAGACTTGGCATGGAAAATCCCTAGCTCAGGGCTTTCAAAACACCACCTTGAYTTGAAAAGCTCATCGATTTTTCACATACCTCAGCATGAGATACTTTGAGCTCATTAAATATGAAACAACCATGGGTCTTGCTCCTTCTCATGGAAAAATTTTTGCCTTGCTGCTGGGAGTGATGAGCACATCCTGTGGGACTCCTCAGAGCAGCAACAGACCTGAGTGAGAAACCATCTCTTGATTCAAAAAGAGAGTTTCTGTGTGAAATACACATTGCCTGTCAAAGACCTGGCCCACCTCAGCCCAGCTGCCAGAGGTACCAGTTCCTGCTGGTGATGAACCCACTCCCTGTACCTGAGAGCAGCACCTCCCAGAGGGCCTGGGCACACTGACTGCAGAACATCCCTGCAAAACATTCCCCYACAGGCTCACTGGCAGAACACATCACTGCTGCTGGAAATGGGAATCAGCTCCCAGGCAATGGTTTTGGGTTCAATGCGTTGCCTTCAGCATGGATGCACTAGGACATAAAMATCTCTGGAATATCTCTACCAAGGGTGGCCACCTCACACCCTGACCCACCACCATGCCAGCAACACCTCGTGTCACCCATGTGGGGTAAGGACTCCAAAAAGCCTCCTCACACTCAGCAATCCTGTCACAAAATGATGGAYCTGGCCAGATTCCTAAAAGGAAAAACAGCTCCTCACCTTGGAGRGGGGACCTGCTGGTCAGGTTTAGCCAATTACAGTCTTGTTTTCAGTAATATTCTGTCCAGGGATCATCACACACCTCAGCACCTGACCGAGATGGGACCTGGACTTCACTTTGGAAAGCAYCAGAAAGCCTGGGGGGTGAAATCCTTTCAGTTTTCACTGTATTTCAAAAAAGGAAAAGTTCCAGTAGGGAAACAGGATATCCAAGGAAAAGTGGGATGCTAAGGACACCCCTCACCCACACCAGTGTAGCCACATTTCTGCATCCTCCCAATAGCTGAAGGGATCTATGCAAAGGTTTTCACTCCCCCTCCCCAGCTGTCAAAGGGGAGCAGTATTGACCTTATTAGGTGAACTTGTGAAGATTACCCAGTATTAGCAAAATGCTCTGAAGATGAGCAGTCCTGATTACATAAGGGCTAATTAGAAGCTGTTGATTTCTCCTTCTGGAGAGGCTCAGCAGTGTTAATTAGCAGGGTAAGCCCAGCAAGCCTGGGCACATCATCACCACCTGCACCAGGCTCACACAGCACCTGGGACATCTGCACCTCGTCCAGATTCAACAGCACAGCTACTGCAGACACACAGGAACAATGACAACAATTTTCCAACTTTTTTCTTCTCCAGAATGGACYCACCAACCCCCTACAGAAGCTGGGAAGAAGCACTACAGACCCAGAGGCGACTCCCCAAACTCCCTGTCATGGAGTTAAGCAGGCAGGGACAAACTTTGTTAGGCATGGAAACAACAGGAAAAAGAAAGCTCCATTTGATGTCCACTCCATCCTCCCCCTGCTGAGCTCACCTGCCCCACTGCCTTGCTCACCCTCAGCATTTCCAGGCTGGGAGAKGGGCAGCTCCAGCCCTGGCTCTCAGGATTATTCACACAGCAAAGCCAGGAGCTGGACAGGGGCACAAGGAAGGGCAAGCCACTTCTTGTAATGCCCAAACCAGAGCATTATAAATCCACACAAGTCAGTGATAACATGACTTAGAGTAGTCAATCTTCACATAACCACAGAATGGCTGGGGTCAGCAGGGACCCCTGGAGGAGACCTGGCCCAAGCCCTGTTCAAGCAGGATCACCCAGAGCTGGTTGCTTGGGACCATGTCCAAGTGGCTTTTGAGTATGTCCAAGGCGGGAAACTGGTGGAGTGTGCTCAACYTCACAGTGAAAAAATTCTGCTCATTTCCCTCAACAGGAAAAGGATCTTTGCACTTTCACCTTTGCAAATGATTATCCCCTAATAAGGTTATTAAGTCTACATAATTCTTTTCCTAGCCTGGATCAGAGAACTTTAACAAGGCTGTATAAATTCATCAACTCCAGGAAAGCAGCAGTTTGCTATTTTGCTTCTGTACATAACAGGACTTCCCCAATTGCCCATCCTCACCTTCAGGGCTCTCAGGGTGAAGAACCCAACCTGTGCCAGCTCAGTGCAAGGAAGCACAAGGCTGCCCCAGCCTCTGTTAGACTCCAGCTGCTGAAGGTGCCACCCTGAGGAGCCAAGTGAAATCTGTGTACAGCCAAGGATGAGGAATTCACTGATCMCACTTGACTACACATTCCAGCAGAACTGCAAGACCAATGCACATGGCTGGTCTTTAGATCTTATTAGCAGAGAAAGGCTTGGACGAGTGGAATAATTTCCATTTTTTATTGGATGAAGCAGAAAGAAGAAGAAGGGAGTAACATATGTGGATGAGTTCAATTCTTCAGCTGTTATGGAAAATGCAAGAGCACTAGACATCTCTCAGTGCTGAGTGCATGAATTGTTTGGGCTGGAAGGGACCCAAAAGCCCATCCAGTTCCAACCCCTCTGCCATGGGCAGGTTCACCTTCTGCTAGACCAGGCTGCTCAGAGCCCCATCCAACCTGGCTTTGTGGAGCAYCCATAAACTCTGGGCAGCCTGTTCCAGTGTATTTAGTCTAAACTACTCTCTTGCAGTKTGAAGCCATTGCCCCTTGTCCTATCAATACACGGCCTTGTGAAATGTCCCTTTCAAATCTCAGAAACTCCCACTACAAATTATCCAGAGAATCTGCACTTGTCTTTAGGCCCTTCTGGAAAGCCTCACCACTGGAAGGCAGGACCTCAGTTATCCCAGATTGTTAAATTGCACATGCCCTCATGCATCTCCTTCAAAACTCTTAGCAGCTGGCACACCTCAAGAAGCAATGCAGCAGCTGTTATGGGGGTTAGACTGATGTCAGTACACCTGCAGCCAGTTTGACAAAAAAAATGGAGCAGATGTGGTCACTGAGGTTTGTGTTACTCCAGAATTCCCAACACGACGCTGCGTCTGTGATGCAACATCACAGCCTGGGGTCATGGAACAGATCACCAATCCTGGGGATGGGCACTGAGGGATCACACTGCCTGACACAGCCTGTGCTGAGCTCCTCAGGCCATGCTCTGCATCCTCAGCTCATCAACCCTGGGGATGGGCACTGAGGGATCACACTGCCTGACACAGCCTGTGCTGAGCTCCCCAGACCATGCTCTGCAGCCTCAGCTCATCAACCCTGGGGATGGGCACTGAAGGATCTCAGACTGACACAGCCTGTGCTGAGCTCCCCAGACCATGCTCTGCATCCTCAGCCATTCCACTGCCAGCCAAGCAGCCCTCACTGCAATGCTGCAGGTTCTTGGGCAGGAAACAGCCCCGGCTCAGTCTGGGTCCAAAATCAAAGCATGGACTCGTTTCCCTGAACAAGCTSTCTGCTGAACTCCAGCAATCCATCATGCAGAACAATCATCCAGCTACTCAACCTGTGCTTGGCACAAGGTGTGTGAATTCATGGAAAATGGGTTTTCAGAAACACTGGGAAATATCCTAAGTGGAGAAAAAGGGCATTTTTTTTTAACCAGTTGCTCTCATGATGATCAAAGAAAATACCAAGCTTACAAATGTACATTGTTGAGATGTTTAGACCATTTTTTATATCATATGAGGGAACAACTGCACAAAGAAAATAAAGGAACAAAATGCTTCATTTGTATCTTTCAGCACAGACTGGAAGGTAAAAGCTAATTCTAGTTGCAAAAACACTCCAACTTTCCCTTCCTATCTACTCTTGTCAGAAATTTAAGTTTTCAGATGAACACAAAAATGCAGGCAAAACTTCATTTAATTAGCTGTTCCCCGAATCAGCCTTGTTTGTTTTAACTGTTTTGGGTTTTGTTCTGCTTTTCAATACAAAGTAGGTCAACTCAAWTTTTTTAAATATATAGTTGTAAGGAGTTTATTTCCAAGATTACAGCTTGCTAAGCCTCCAGTCCAAAAGCCAAGGAAAAGCCTGGAGCTGGTCAGGGAAGCTGAGCAGGAACCCTGAACTCTGCCCAGCCAGGCAGCAGGAGGCCGCTCACCTCTACCAGGGGCACAGGAATTCACAACAAACAGCCCACACCGATTTGTTCAGGACGTGCAATTTATTTTAAATGACATTTTTGTTCTCTTAACAAGTCTAAGCTTGTGACCTGGATAAATCCACTCCATCCTGACAGCATTCCCAGCCACAAGCCTGCGTGAACAGTCCGTAGCGCAGGAACTCGGGGCGGCTCTGCGCACCCTCCACTCAACGGTTACAGAGCAAAAACACAGAGCAGGTTCTGACTGAAACCCAGGATTTCCCTTCCAAATAAAGCTGGCACTTGTCTCTCCTTCCTGTGACCGGGCACAGAGCAAAGCAGAGCTGCTTGGCCAGCCTGGAGTTCCAGCAGCAAAAACGTTTGGGATCACTCGCAAACAACTTCCCGAGCAATAGTCAAACAATCCATTGGCTCCAAGGATCTCAGGCCTTCTCTTAAGGTCAGCAGGTGAACATTTTTCACAAAAAAAAAACCAAAAAAAAAGTTGATATGGAGTAATCAACGAAAAATTATAAACAGAACATTTAAGGTTTGCAGCTATTTTATTTACAAGTATACATTTAACACAAAGAAACACTGATATCCAAGCCTAGTTAATAGTAGTGTAACAATATGCATCATTTTGATGATTATTCTAACCAACAAACTACACTGAAAAATTAATGCCAGTAAAATTCTTGGTCATAATATTAAGAAATACAATATATAAATTGAAAATATGATTGCTTAAAATTTGAAAATGGAAGTGAAGCCATTTGCACAGGAGTCAGAGTTTAACATAATCTGAAGGGAAAGGCTCCAAACCAACTGTTTATCTTTCAGGTTAACAGAAGAAAAAAAAAATTGGAAAAAAAAAGGAAAAAAAAAAAAGAAGCATAGTTTATCCTTAAAGATAATGGGCAGTTTTGCTTCTTCAGGTAGAATGTATTCCCAGTGTTTTCAGGTTCTGCAGTGGAATTACATTACTGAGCATGAAGATTTCCCTTGTGAAGCTGCCCCATCGATTTTTTCTGCCTCCAAAATTATCCTCTTAAAAACATCAACGGCAGTCTGCAAAGAGAGAGCACAAGTTTAGGAGGGAAGGTGAGGCTGCCCACTTACTGAAAGAATAACTAAAAAAAATTTAGCAGTTTCACCAACTACATCAGCAGATAAACACACATCCAATGCTTATTCCAAAAGTGAGGAGGGCAAACACAGTAATTYTAGTTTTAAAGGGAAGTGCAAACCCCCATCCACAGCAATCCTCAGCAGGGAGGGCAGGCACAAACTGAGCCAGATTCACAACAGAGCTAATAACTGTAATCACCTTGCTTTGCATGGTGAGCCTGTCCTGAGTGACTGACAGCACAGAAGGTCTGGATGCTGTGCTGCTTTGGAGAATAAACCAATCAGTTTGCTCTCAGTAATCTTTAAGATAATGAATAATTACAGGAGGCAGCAGATTTTTCAGCTCTCAACACTGACTTTGCACAGCTCAATATGAGGGGTGACTTTACTACTCCTGGTTTTCTGACTGTCCCTATGAGTAAGATCCATATTAGACACAGTGCAAGGACACAAGCAGAAAGCACAAGCTGAACTGTCACTAATATTGAGCAATATCCTTTGACAAAGTCCTCTGTGAGAAAAGGGGTTACATTTTAAATAGCCTGAACTGCATGACTAGAGCTTCAGTGTGTGAATCTTCAGCTTGGAAATGGTCTCCTGACCATCTCAGACTGACATCTGATCCAACCTCTGGCCATCCACTTCAGGAATTCCCAGCACAGGAAAGTATATTCATTATATAAAAGCAGTCATGCTAGAAAGAGGATAAAAAGGGGGTTTTGTTGGTTTTCATCAGCAGGCTGAAGAGCACCCTATGATTTATGGCTACACATTCTGATTTAACAGATGTTCTTCCACCTCCACAAGATGTAATTCTTAACTGGATCACTTCCAAATTAATCTCATTGACTGAAGTCCCACAGCAATCTTAACAAGATTAGACTTAATGTTAAAGTTTCCTACATTTATACTGTTTGTGCACAGTACAATCTCTGCAACTATTTAAAGTATTTCACCAGCTGGAAAATAGGGTATTCCTCCATATAATGGAGTTTCCTGGAATCCCAACAGAACTGGCAGAAGAGGCTCATTTAGTTCAGTAATGATACAACACATTTCCTGGGCAAATTAAGTCTTTAGGAGAACCATGGCCAGGACTGCAATTGCTATCAAACTGCTTCCACTAATGAAGAGTTTCCCTTAATCAAAACCTGGTGATACACTGATTTACAAACATACTGCACCACTGTTTCCTTAGAGTTGAAATTTTCAATGGTTTCATTTATTACACAAAGTCTTTTTGCCCATGTTTCACAGCACCCATTAAAAAACCTCCACAACTTACTCTGTCAACCAAAAAGCTGCACATTCCCTGTCAAAGATGTGCTGTTTGAAGCACTAAGATGTAGGAGTTCACAGGGTTTGTTAATTCATTTCACAGAAAATACATATTCACTGGCAAGGTTTAATTACTGTCCTACAGCGAATGCCTTGGAATTTGGCATTCAGCTCAAACGTGCTGAGGATTTTAGACTGAGCCTTTAAACAACACAGGGAGATGTTTTGTGACAAGGAATAAAGGATGCAGCCAGACTTTATATGCATCTGCCTCCATATGGTCCAATTCTGGAATGTGGGTCACACCTAGCCCACGGGAAGCCATCTGGCTTTTCCCTTTACCTTTCTCCCTGAGCAAAGCAAAGAGATGCCAGCCTGGGCACCACCTGCTGCCCACAGAGCCCAGCACTGAGCAGGGACACCAGAGGCTCAGCTGCTGCTGCAGATGTGCCCTCAGTGGGAGCAGGACAGGCAGCTCAGGAGGCAGATCCTGCACAGGCAGGGAGTTGGGAATGTGCTGCCAGGAGGCAGCAGGAAGGTGCAACCACCCAAATCCAGCCCACAGTGCCAGAGTCACCCTTTGGCAACTGTTTTACTATTCCAAAGAGGAAACCCTCAACTGCTCACACCRCTGGTTTATCCTAGCACAGAACTGGGCACAGGAATTTGAAAAATAGCCAGGTAAAAGAGAGTTGTTTCCCCCCATTTTCTGCCAGTTCAAACATGTCAGATTCCAAACTACTCTGAAGCATTTACTAAGCAGAGCATCTTCTGAGGTGCAAGATGAAGCTGCCCTTGAAAAAAGCAGCACAACCAAGCAACTGCTTTTTAAGAGAGCTCCATTTTGGTAAGAAGCAATTTTTTTTGCTACTTCCCTGCTCCTTTTGCAATTTATCTAATGCATTTTGCATAACTGGATGAACACAATTTAGTTGCTTGTTCCTTCCTAAATTCTTCCAGTAGAAGTTGGCTTCCAGCTTCACCTGGGTTTAAGGCCACTTTGGATTCTGGCAGTGTTTCCAAGAGGGATGTTATTACCCTGGGACTAAGATGAAGCACTCTACCACAGCCTAGGTGACACTGCAGAGGGAATTCCACAAGAAAGGACTTGAAATTCCTGAAGTTAGCCAAAGCAGTGCAACATGGCTGGTAATAATTAAGCAGCTTGAGAAGACATGACAGCACCAGCCCAGCAGCCATCTCAGAGAGGTCTTTTCCATTAAGTGTCAGGATTGCCTTCCCAAAGCCCAGGGATTTCCCTTGATGACTGATGTGCTGGTGATATGCAGGCTCCTCCCAAAGTCCTATCAGGTCACCCAGCTCTGCAGGAGCTGGCACATACTCAATTCTATCTGACCTTGAGAACTCCTGCCAGCCACTATCATTTATCATCACTGCAGCTTTAATCTTTGCCTCTCTCACTTTCCACCTCCTCCAAGTCATGCCACTTCTGGGAYATGTTATCTTTTGATAACTCTTGGCAGAATATGCATTGTTTGTTTAAGTTAATCTATAGAACTATTTTAATTGCCCAGTATAATTGAGTTATGCTCCTTGGACTCTCACAGATGCTCCTAAAAGGATTTTTTGGGGGGCTGGAGTGGCAAAGATAGAAGAGGAAAATAGAAAAGTGGAAAAGAGCCTTTGCTATCAGTGACTCCCTCTCCTCACCACTATGAAGAACATCACATACACAACCCATCTCAGACCAGCATACCAGAAATCATCACATTTCTGCTCCAACTCCTCCAAACACAGATGGGCTTGGTTTCAGAGAGAATTAAGAGATACACCCTCAGTCAAGAAGCTTTGAACTCTCTGCTCAAGTTCCAAATCCCTCATCTAGTTTAGCTCATGCCTTAAGCATAAACCAGCTTTCTGTTAAGCAAACAGAGGCTGAAGCACTTTTGGAAGGAGTTTGGAATTAATCTGGATAGTCAAGTTACATCTGCAGTACCAAGCCAGTACAGGTGATTATTTGGATGAACCTCACTGCAGGAAGTACCAACAGTCTTCTCTTTCCAGTAACGCTGGCTTACGTAAGGTGAGCACTCMGTACCAGGAAAATGACAACACAGCTTGTTACCAAATTCAAAACAAACCCTTTCCCCCCCACCCCCAGACCAGACACAGCTTCAGAGGAAGAGAACATGCCCTGTCCTGACAGAAGTCTATGCATCAGCTCTTTTGATCCTGTCAGATCAGGATTTGGAGGAGAGAGCCCAAATGAGTGCAGAAGTGCTCCTGGTCCAGCTCACAGGGAGGGATGTTACAATGCCTGGGGTCTCCTCCTCCCCCCAGGACCCCACAGCTCCAGACTCCACACTTGGCTCTCTAAACTCAATCTTGCACCTCTTCAGAGCTGGAGGTGTGTGAGAAGACTGAGGCAGCTGTGCCAGTGTTGGGCTCCTTCCCACTTTATTCCACACATCCCAAGCCTCCAAAGGAGGYCACATGCTGCAGGCACCCATCTCAGAAGTGACATCTGATCTGCCAGACTTCTGAAGATGGACAAATTTACCATGTATATTATATAGCAGGCATGAAGCAGGAATTGTGTTCAGGCACCTGCCCCTAACAACCTGCTGCTAAATCCAGAGGGGTGGAAYTCACAGTGACCTGTGAGCACTGTTCTGAAGGGTCCTGCAGAAAGGAAGACCTTTGACAGTCAGAATGCACAGCGCTTCTGAATTCTTCTGGTGGGATTTGCACACTGTCCAGGATTTTGAGTATCTGACATACAACTGCCATCTTGATTTCCCTGAAGGGTACCATGTCAGATAYATAAACTCCAGCTGGCAGCTTCACTTAATACAGGAGCACAAATACATGGCAGTACAGAGAACTTTGTCAGTGCAGCAAGTTCACACACAGGACATACCAAGCATCCTACAAAGCCTGTAGCTGCCTTACATACATAAATATGACTCTTTTCTTCTTGGTTCAAGAGCAATAAAAACTCCAGAAAAGTTATCAGTAAGATATTCTTCTGCTGGACATGAATTGCTGTGGTGTTRCACATTGTGAACATATGCCAAAAGAAAAAGAGCACAGGCAACAGCTTTGCCTAATCCAGAGGTTATTTAAAATAAAGGGGTGGAAAAAAAGATCAGACATTTTTAACAGGTTTATTCTTTACACTGTCAGTTTAATTTCCTTTGGTATGCATTTGAAGCTCTCCAGCATACAGAGAAGATATTGAGAAATTTCATGCTTCCATCATGCCAGTTTTGACAAGGTTAATCCAAGTCTTAGCCAGAAACAGAAATACTGATAAACTAACACCAAGTGTTCCATATCAGGTGGCAAAATATAATCCAAGTTTTTCTTTCAGGGGAAAAAAATCCAACTTTACTCAAGTAACTTGCAGAATTGTTGACCATAAACCTCAGACAAAATGATTATTGCTCCATTAGAGAGACTGAGCCTGCCCAGCACCTTAAAACATGAGATTCATCCTCTTACACCAACTCACTGCTCTGGCAGCAGTGACTCCTGTTTAAGGTAACAGACCCTGTTCCACCCACCCCATGGATGTGAGTTTTAATTTGTCACTAAGTGTTCTGATATGTTCAGTGAAGCTGAACTTTCAGTTCTTCACTTCCTCCTCCCATTGACAGTTGCAGAGAAAAACTTGTGTACATAAACCTGAGTGCAGACAGCCGTTCTGCTTCCATCTACACAAAATATCTGTACAGTGCATGCACATATTTCAGCTTCCTTTATTTAGTGGAACTCTGAGTCATCCATTACACTGCTATTTGAATAAAGTGACTCTTAAATCCATTACCTGATTTTCTTTAGCAGAAGATTCCAAGAAAGCTGCRTTCCAGGATTCTGCTAAAGCTTTCCCTTCTTCATAGCTGATCACCCTGATCAGAGAAAGAAAAATATGTTTCTTATAACTTGCAGAAGAATTGGAATCTGATATGTCAAGAAATACCTCAAGAGTACCAAAGCAYTTAAGTGCATTGTAATAGGAATTCTTGTGAAGTCTGATCCAAAGCATTTGCTTTTGGCTGCTGTCAAATGCACTTCTGGGCCAGGTAAAACTGCTCTGTGACCCAGAAGAGCAGTTGTCCCAAAGTATTGCYTTGTTTTCATAATCTGTAATATCATCTGGTATTGCTGCTGTGACAAATACACTTCTGTTACTTTGAAAAAAACCCAGAGTGTTTAATGACTGTCCCTGGAACTTCACAGCAAAAATCAAGATCACAACAGAAGTTCACGGTTCGTAGTTCACATTCTGGACACAACTCCTTTGCCAGTAACTTATTTTAACCTACAGTTTGATTTTAGCTCTGGAAAGCCAAGAACAAACCCAGCGTGTGCAGCCACAGGAATGCAGGCTGCTGCCTTGCATTTCTCACATTCTGGAGTTCACATACCGTTCCATATGCAGGTCTTTTTTATTTCCAACCAGCATAATGGGTATTCTGTGAAAGAAAGTTCAGAACTTCAGAACAGTTACAGTATACTGAACAAAGCACTAGCAACATGCCTGCAATGAAATGAGATGAAAGTGTCACTACTTACTGGACTTTTCCCACCATATCCAATAACTTGCCATGGATAACTTTTATCACTTCAAAACTGCAAAATAAAGGGATGAAGTCACACATGCACTCTGATGTTTATCCTCAATACCCAATACACAAGCAATTCAATGCATATGTAGGTTGTGTTTAAAACTTACTCTATGTATGCACAACTACACAGACGCTGAAAGTCTTACCCGTTTGTGCAACAACAGCAAACTGGTCCCAGCAGCAGCAGAGACCAGCCTGAGCCTACAGCCTCCCCAGTTATGGTATTTGCAGAAATAAATAACATTACCCAGGACTGATGCATCTAACACAGAATCACCCCAAGTCCCTCCCACCTCTCATCTGGTTCATATCTGCAGTGAGAAATTTAACTGCTGCAGTCTAACAATCCTGGATGAGTATGTCAAATTAAAGCAAATTGGAAGAAAAAGCAATTAGTTAGGCAAGCTCCATCASTGTTTTTAACAAACATTTAGTTCATACATAATTACTAAGTTTTATTTATGTAAAAGCCAAAAGGAGCCAAAATTCTAATTTTCTATGGAAAGTGAATAAACTGATCTGCAAGATGGCACTGAAACAGTGATTATTCAAATACTCTTTGTCTGTTCCTCTACCACACAGGTGAAGTTTGGGTGACAGGAGGTAAGAAGCAGTACTGGAGAATATCAAGTCAAAAACCTCACTAACAAAATCCACTGCATTTGACATTCAGTACTTCTGAGAACAAGCTATAAACGGGATTGAAGAGCAGATGTTGCACTCCTCTGGTTACACTATGGAAAAAATGYTGGTACATGAAGTGCACAACTTGGATTTAAGAGAGGCAGAGGCTCAGGGATGAGACACACAACTAGACAACAGAAAAGGGMTCAAAACTTTTCCAGTTTCCAAGGTTGCTAGCTACAGGCAGTGTCTTGACTTGCACTGCATTTCAATTAGAATTAGAAACTGAAAAATAGAACAGCAATCAAACACACTTCCAGCTCAGAGCAATCAAAGAYCTGGTGCCTAAAAACACCATTCAAAGCAAAAAAACCTCTCCCTTCTAGAACAATAACCTCTACCACATTTAAGATGGATTTTCTGTCAAGCAGGTCAATTTGTCTGACTCCAGCAATATTTGAGGCTGTGTGGAACACAAAAAGCTTCCCCATGCTCAGCTAATAGTTTCAGTGTATCCTACCAAGAAAATGAGTTCTTTGTAAACAGAAGTGTGAGTTAGTCTGGCACAAACTGCTACTGGTAACTCAAGTAGGATACTACAGATTACACTGGGGAAAACGTGGAATCAATGAAAAATGTGAAATCCATAAAAGGATTTTWGGGACACAAGGAGCTTATGCTGAAAGAGTATTAGTGAAATTCCAGTCTTGAGAACTCATCTTAGATGATCATAACTATTAAGAAAATAAGAGTTAAATGGAGCTTGGCTGTCACAGAGTTGAGAGGCATCAGTAGACACAGCACTACRTGACCCTGCAAACTGAAAGAATAAAAATGCTACAAAAACCCATCTGCTACAGACCACAAAACTCAGTCTGAAGCAACGGGAAAAATCTTAGCACCCTACCCACAGGCTAACTGAATCCCTGGGACAGTACAATCACTGTTTCCTTTCCCCTGTTAGGTGTGCTGCTTCCAGCTAAGCCAGAAAAACACCACAGCACAGCACCCTGGTCCTTGCCTGAGGCTCCCCTGTACAATGCTGCCAGGCACTCTTGAACCTGGGCTCTGCACTGCCCCACTTTGGGTTCCTATCTGCTCCTCTGAGATTGTTCACAAGCTTCCTTTTTTAGTGAAAATACTACAAATAAAAAGTTGATCCTTGTTAACAGACCAAGATGGAAACCACAGGAGAAGTGCTATTTAAACTCCAACACAATTCTGACACAGAAACAAGTTGCTAAGAACTGCCAGGAATGAAATTGGCTCGACCAATTAATGTTCTAGAAAGCTTTCCAAATTAATAAYGTTGAAAGGAGCAAGGACAAAAAGGAGCAAGGACTGACCAATCCAAAAATAGCACCATCACATCAAGCTGTGAAACTGAGAGATTTGGAGACTGTAAGAGGTCCCTTCCAGTTCTGTCAAGCAAATGGGTTACAGTAAACAACTTAATGTGTGAAATACAAAAAAAAMCCATTACTAGCTGTCAGATAAATGTGTTACACACAATCATGGAACCTAGCAAGATACAAAATTGGAATTTAATTAAGCTGAACTAGAGCAAAAGCCTTCCAGTAACCTTGCTGCTGAGAGCCTGGCAATATGAAAAATGTAGGGCATTAGCTTTCATTCAAGTCCTATTTAAACTTCCCCCTGTAGGTTAGCAGGAAGCTGATAACTTTAAAAAGAGCATTTTTATTAAGTCTGCTGTCAAAGCTCCCATCCAGCTGGATCAATATTTGGATCAATATTCACACTTTGACAGAAGTCAGGACAGATGAAGACTGTGATCCCATTGTCAGGACGAGTCATCAAAGCTACCAGAGTACTGTGGAAGATCTTTCCTATCACCTAAACACTGTCTTGACACAGAACATCAAGAATTGAACAAGACAGGATCATGGACACTTTGAAATTGTAAGGAAGAAACAACAACAAATTTGGAATAAACTGATCAAGAATAAATACTGATGAAAAGATTTTTGACCGACAGCCTTAACCTAGTCTGTCCTGTTTGTATTTTTACTGTAACTTGGTTTAACTGATTGAATGTTACCACAGAAAACATGTTCATTTCTTCACCTGGTGAGCTCAAGACGTCATGAGGCAACAACTGGAGTGGCTGAGAAAGAACACACCCTTTAGCTGCCAARCAGGGAACAGCACAGATTGCAGAATCCCCTGAGTGATGTGCACTGGTTTCAGCCAAATGCAATTCTGTCCTCACAGCCCCCACTTATCAGTGAACTTTTCTGTATTTGCTTTAGGAGTRAAGCATTGTCTACTCAGGCAGAGAATACTGACTCCTATTTCACACAAGTTACCCAGCACCACACTGAACCTCTCACTGAAAACCCAGACCCAGAGAGAGTTTGGTAGTTTAGTATCTCTAGACACACAGAAAAACCTAACACRGGCTTGCCCTGCTCTACTTGAGAACTGAAGATGAAAAGCAAGAATGAAGAACTGTGAAATCTGTTCAAYATTAAAGACCTTGCAAGCAGCAGAAGTTTGTAACCAGACTGTATCCTTCCTTTGAGAAGGAAAAAGAGCCAAAAGGCAAGTTGCTTTACCTGTATTTTATGATAGTCTACCAAAGAGCTTGAAATGATCAGTTTTGTTTGAGTCAGAAGAAAATATATGAAACACCTCAGCACTTGTAAAAAGCTCATCAACAGYCTTGAAAGTACAAGGGCAGCATCAACTTCTTCTGTACTTGATGAGACTGAAAGGTCTAAGGTCTTAATCACTTTCTTCAAACAAAAATTTCAGAAAATTTCAGCTGACCTAATAAAGATGTTGTACAATATTAGAAAATCAACAGCTACTCAAGGATAAGCAGTATTTAAACAAAGCAAGATGTCCAGAGGAAGGGAGAAAATAACAGAGGATGACAAAGCCGCACAGAGGCTGATGTGTCTTGAATGACTCCAGGTAAGATGGACTGTGGACAGGGAACAGCAAGGACAAGAGGGACACTCTGGGACAACCTCCAGGAAGGATTATTTGCTGCAGCATGCCAGAAGAGGGTTTACAGTCCAAAAGCCATCTATTGCTGTTTATATGARTATTTCTATGGTTAATCAGGGCAATTCAATACAAGAAGTCAAAGGAATCTCAGTACTATAAAAAGCCWCAAGGCTGAAGGAAGGATCAAGCAACTACTTGGGAACTTCACCTAAATGTACAGTGCCCTTCAGTTTTGTATTTATGTCTGCCTTTCTATCTGATGCAAGAGCAATGAAGTAATTTCTGGAATGACCCTTTGTACTTCTTACATCTCAAAACAATGTAGGTTAACACTGTCTCATTTCTTACATGGTACCTTGCACATGAGTCTGCAAAGTGTCTGTGACATTTGGGTCCGAGGGGACATTTCTGAAAAAACATTGATATTCACTCCTACTATACTTCTAAAGGAGAAAGACTAATTGAAATAATAATTTCACAAAATATAGCAGAGGCAGGAGCTAAACCCACAAAATATTTAWGAGAAGAACACAAACAGATTTTATTACCTTTTTATTGACGTGACTGAATAAACAAGAATGTAGCCATTGATGTCTATGGAGTACGTCTGAGGAAATATGGAGTATTCATCCTGAGGAAGGAATATTGCAGTTAAAATTAAGGGTGACACAGTTCAGACCTTGATGCCATTAGATCAACATCAGTTAAGCTGGTCACATCTCTAAGACATTTTGTATAGGTAGTACATTCAGAATTTTTTATCATAATGTCAGAAGCAGCATCTTTACCAAACCTAGAGAAGGCTAAAAGTCTGTCTGTATACCCTACAATTTAATCTACAGCTTTTATGGTTTATTCCCTCTAAGACTATGGATGAGCTGAAGCRCTTCTCAATCCTCTTATCCTGCTTAATTATCTGTTTGTATTAGTACAAAACATCCACTCTGTCCCACCACTAATTAGCAATTATGCCTCTTATCTTGCTGGTGATACATTTCAAAATCTTAATTTCAACAGCTGACRACAGGATCTAGCAGTTTGTAATTTCAAATGACACTGATCACATCTAAATTACCTAAGGAATCTGGTAGGAAGTGAATAATTGTGGCCAACTCATGCTTATCAAATGCAAAAAATACAGTTATTTGTTGCTTTATGACAACTGTAAGTTTACATTATAGGATAAGTGTTTACATAAATAGAAAACCAGACAAAACCACCAGAAATTTACTCAGTGAATTWATTATCCCTCTAGAAAAGGGACTGACCAAATAGGCAAACAAAACAGACTGATATATTGCAAATAATGCAACACAAATACTATGAATCCAAWGTTAAAAACCTGTTCCAACAAATATTCCCAGGAAACATTTCYATTTTGACAAGAGCCATACTTCCTAATGTAAGAGTTCTCAAATTGTTAAACCTATGCTTTTAAAGATGTTAATTTTAGCTGAAGATCAAATAACCTCTCTGTTATTGTCATGGCTGAACAGATGGAGCAGTGCAATCACATAGCTTAAACCTAAGACACCCAAAAGGAATCAAACTTCCCTCATWGGCAGAAGAGGAAAAACTCTTTATAAATCAACTTCACAGATCCAGCCAAAAAAAGTTTGAAAGAATAACACTTGGCAAAAGCTGCCTTTATTTGCCTTTATTGCTAYGCACTGAGGGCAGCCCTCCCCAATCTTCTCTGAAATGCCAAAGTGCCACTCCAGCTGGACATGAAATCCCAAAGCCAATACTCAGAAGGGATCTGAGCTAAGTCTGTGTAAAAAAGGTGAAAGTGCAACTCTGCAGTGGTTTGACTTTACCTGGAAATTCCCAGGACTGCCCCAGCTGGAATTTGGTATTAGGTAAGATTTCCTTTTACCCCCCTCTTCTATGACCCTGTATCAAGACCCYTGTTGGACTGAACTGTACAAAGCTCAGTAAATAACCAGAAAAGTAAAGAGGCACAGGACAGAGGATGAATACCAAGAAAAMTAAGTGCCATAATCTCAACTGTTCCCAATTCATGACTTTATTTTTAGCTCGTTAGGAGATGGAAGGAAAGCTGCTATGCTCACTGAAACTCATGGGTCAAATTAAGAAACCTGTCAAGTGATAAAACAACATTGCTACAACTTTTCAGGCCATAGCCAGGTTTTCAAAAGTGTTTAACAAACCTGCAATACAATTCTTGCKGTGCTGTATACACATCAGGACTCCCTATGGGCCATTAAGCAAGACAGACTTGAGAAAGAAATCTGTCCAAGCCACATCTTCCACAACRCAACATCATCTCCCCCCTCTAACCCTGTGTGCCAGAAATCAGAGTTCAAATCATTCCATGAAGAATTAAATCTGAAAATAACCACAGGCTGGGAAAAAAGCTATTTACATTCCACAATACTGTATAACATTAAATCAATCCTCAGCAATAGAGGTATGTTAGTGGTGAGTCACACTGCCTTCCCAGAAGGCAATTTCCTCCTCCAAGGGGAATTTTTCTCTTATCACTAYGCTACACAATCAGAGCTGTAATGCAAGTGCACTTACAATGGCACCAGGGACACCTATGGAGCTGGTTCTGCTGCTCACACTGCCCAGCCTGCCCCTCTCACCTTCTCCTCTCAGAGCATTCCCCACCCAGCAATCCTGCRGCCAGTGTTGTGCTCAGACACCTCTGAGTGGTTACACATGCTGCTGATGAGCACCAAGGGYTGACACCTTATAAATACAGCATGGCTACTCCCCAGTGACACAGCTCTTTTCCAAGAAAGCAATCAAACATACCTAGAAAGTTACAACCCCTCTGAACATCCCAGCTATGAGCAGGTATCCTGCAGCTTTAAAGCCTTAAGGACTGGCAGTGTATTTTACAACACTAACATTGTTTAACACTACTCATAGCTTGGAAAAACCCAAAGGCATAGCATGAGATCATACTAAAAAAAAAAAAACAACAGAAATTTAGGATAACAATACAGGGGTCTAATTAGTGGTCCCTGATGAGTTTTCTCCCCTCATACAGATTCTCTCAACAGACACAGCACTCTGGTGCATGGGTTCAGCCAAGCAGAGTGTGTAATGAACCCCTGGACCTGTAAATAATGAGCAGCTGCCCATGCCAGAGCTCCCAGCAGGCTGCAGGACACGCACTCCCTGGTCCTCAGCCCGTCCCTGTCATTACAGACGCACACATGAACCACCACGTCAGAATGCAGCCAAACTGCAGCAGTTTATTGCTGCCTCAGTAAGCACCACCTACATGGATCTGTCTGCTCCCCATGACTGCTCCATGGATACAAGTCACGGCGGTGTAGCTGGAGCAGACAAATACTAAAAAGCCATTAAAAACTTCCCCGTGGTTTACTGAAGCACTTTTCATCTACTTTTTCATCTAAAGCAAGACTGCTCATTTACTCTGTAAATATCACACAAGCTACTTATGAACTTCTGGGACATCAGAGTTAAGGTAGTTTCCTCTCCCCTTTTTTAGGTACTCATTCAATAGACAGGGGAAAAAAACCCAACAGAGTAACAAAACACAAATCAAAACCTTTAAATAAACACTACAGAAAAAGTTCTTTAGTGACTAAACAACAAGTCAGGATCATTTTTAAGTTAACTTTCACCTCTGAATGCACAGCCACTACCAACTTAGCTTAACAGGAATAACAATACCTGTTGTCATAACTTAGGAGAAAGATTCAAAGAAAGAACTTACCTGGCCAGCAGTGTCAACCAGCTGAAGATGATATTCTTGGCCATTTACTGTGATCAGTTTTGTAAAAGCTAGAACAAGAAATACATAAACAGGTCAGAATTACACACAAGCAAGAGTTCAGAAGTCACTCATCTGTGCTGTCATCAGCCAAGGCATGAAGAACTGCAGTTACAGGTTTTTAAGTAGCAATAACAGGCTAATCAGATGCTGTTCTTATAACTAGTCTATTGCAGGTAGCAAAACACAGAAACTGAACTTAAGATTTCAGATGATTCTCACTCTGGATGCAGCAGCTTATTCTTTGCTCTCTTAGGTAAAAGAAGGAATAAGAGAAATAAAAAGGGGGATTTACATGCATTTTACAAGATCCAGACAACCATAATTTGTGGTAACACAAGACACTTAAATTCAATTGGCATCAAAGCTAAGTTTGAACTTATTATAGGGTCTTCTCCTTGGTTTCCAAACAGTTTAGCAAGATCAATTTCCTAAATGTAAATACCACGAAGTAAGCAATCTGGATTGAAAAAAGGAAAAATCTTTGGGGGCTAAAACACACAGCACTTATGATTCTATTAAACCCAAATGATGACAATTAGCTAAGTTCACCATGTTGCTTTCACATTTGCTGCAGCTAGCAGCCTATGCAGCCCCCAGCACAAAGTACATTCAGTCCCTAGAAGTGATGAGAATTGCTGCTCTTCCTCAGAGTCATGAAATGCCAACACACTGTGAGCCAAGGAATCCTACCCAGTGTTTGTGTTATGCAACTGCAAAAGCAAACAGTGTCACAGCTCCTGCAGGAATAATATCCCAGGCAGAGCAAACAAACCTGGCTCTGGATGTCTCATGTGGCCATTGAGACACACTCCAGACACCACTGCTGCACAGTACTTATACAGTGAGTAAAGTCTGTGATATCCTCTAGTTTGGGGTGGTTTTCCCAACTAGTAGCAGTCCTCAGAAACCTCATCTGCCACTGCAGTGATGAGCAGGGACACTGAGTCAGGTGAACAGGTCACTTAGGTGAGCTGAGTTGGCCAAGAGCTTCCCAAAGCTGCACAGCTGAATGTCCCTGACCCTGCTGTGCAGTCCCTGCCCACGCCTGGAGGAGATGGAGTTGGCCAATTTTCCTCCTCCCAGTCCAAGCTTGCCCCTCTGTCAAGTCCCCACAATGTGAGCATTATCTTGAATAAGTGGGCTGAAATAGCTGAAACTGGAGGTTTCAACCCGCCTCATAAATCCAATCCTCGAAAAAAAGGAGCAATTCAAACAGCAAAGCCAACCTAACAACATCTAAATCAACAGTGTAAAGTGTACCTATAGTTTCCATTACAAAATCAAATCAGCAAATGACATTTGAAATGGAGCCTCAAAGAGAGCTCCTGCCTCACCCTGGTTATCCCCTAAGAAAGCTGCTTTAGCACATGTGCTGCCCCAAAATCAGTCTGGATGCTGCTGTTACTGCTGCAAACAACTAGAAGTTTTAGGTTATGAAACACAGATCCACAATGGCTCTTCACCTTGGATGAATGCTGTGATGGGGACAAACTGAGGCAGTGTTGCTATACACAACATCCCTGCTTGGAGTCAGAGGGAAAACAGGCTCCTCTGGAGACACACTGCATTTACAGGTGTGCAAGTAACAGCCTCTCCAGTCTCCTGACACTGCACATACACATCAAAGCATCTGCAGTCAAAGTAACTTCAAGGGCATCATGAAGTTAATATTTAAAAAGGGACAGACGGCAGTTTTTTTCAGACTATTCTAGAAGCCTAGAAGAGACACAGCAATGATGTCATCATCATCATTACAGAAAGCACAGTGTGACAGGAGAAGGGAAACAGTGAAGGAGTCAGCACAGCCTGATGAGAAGAGCTGTTAGTGCAGTGCAGAGCCTTGCAGCACTAAACACAGCCTACTGCGTGAAGATAAATCTGCTTCAATGAAGTCACAACTAATGACTTCCATTTCTTTGCTGAAGCTTTTAAAAACTATTCCTAGTTAAGAATTTAATTTTGTGAAAAACCTGGTCCCCTTGATCCAGCCAAAGTGTTCACTTCCAATTCCATCACTTATCATCCTGGGACTTCTGCTGCGCTTGTGCACGGGACAAACAACAACACGATCCCTGCACAATTTAGCTCTTCCTGGTAGGTCAAGGACACTTTTCAGGAGACCTGACATTAAATCATAATGTGAGCATCTCCAAAACACTGCTTATCAACTGGAATATGGATTTTGGAACAGGACATTCTTTCACCTTGCAACACATAACCCCAGTGATCACTGCTACCTGAAGATGAAGTACATTGCAATCAGACCAGCAGGAATGAAATTATTTGCATGTGCAACTCCATGACAGCTGCTGTGGAAACAAGCCATTATGCTAGGGAAAAAAACAACCAAACAGTAACAGGCAAAGAAATGCAGCCTTTAGATCAACAGTGATACTGAAGAAAGGTACAAGGGTGCTGTAACATCATCGCCACATTATGGCTGGTAGCTAAATACAATCACCTCACAAGCTTTCCTTGGTTACCACCTCCTGCATCTCTACTTGCCTGCATTCCAAAGTCAATGCCTGCCACTAATCTACCAGGACATCTTTCACAACACTGAGATGTGTGATGCAAGAGAGCTATTTTTAGTTTTCCTCAGAAGCCTCACTTGCACCCCTTAGAAGGCTGCTCACCAGCAGCTCCASAGAAGCACAATTCACCCTTCCAGCGCAGTTGCCAAGCCATGTACAGAAGTTTAGCCTTGAAGATTCTCTGTCAGACTCATCTAAACCTACACTGGTAGGGGTCCTCCACCCCTCTGCCCCTTTCTAATATTCTTTTACTCACATTTGTATTAAAAAACATGGGATGGAGGCAGGAAGCATGGGGGAAGGTGYTCCTTTCCTTAGGGAGCCAGTGAGGCAATTTAGGGAAGAAAGGAAGACACAGGGCTGTGAAACAGTGCAAGAAGGCCCTCCAAAACTGCAACAAAAATTAAAAAGCATCCAGGCAGGCTTTGGAGGACACATTAGAGACCTGGGCACTCAAGTCATCTTACCTGCAACACAAGATATCCCTGCAAAGATGATGTGGGTGGAGTTAAGTGCACATCTTCATTACCTGATCCTTCTGACCTATTTGAGTTTCAAACCCAGCTTCTAGTTTTCATTTCTGTAAAATTGTTGCACTTTAATTTGCACTGGTCTTAGTCGATGTGAGCTGATCTGCCTGCAGAGCCCCATCCAGCCCAGTGTCCACAGACTCCCTGCACACACTCCTGCTCTCCAAGGATCCTTCTTCTCTTTCCAACACYCCTGCAAGCAGCAGTTCCACTTGTTTCTCAACACGGCTGTCTCAGGAATAGCCACCCATTGACACGCCACTCCCGTTGGGACATTCACACAGGGAAAGTCTCTTCCCAAATCAATTATCTCTCACCTCCACTGCTGCCACAAAAGGATACAAGTTACTCTTCCTGACACACAAGTTTCATGGAAGGAACAGAAATAAATTAACTTTTCTGGTGCTATGTAATATAAGCAAAGGAAAATGTAGCAGTGAAGCTGTCCTAACCTTCACAAACGATAAGGAAAATCTGATGCACCTTATTTTTCCTTTTATCACTTCCAAAGGCAGAGATTTTCACACTTAAAACCTGATATTTCTACAATATTAGGTCTTACTCCTATTGCTCAAGGCTTATAAATGACACAACTTGTTCCTGTAAGAGCTTGATTACAGCTTGCCTTACATACAGTTTAGTTTTGCAGGTCAACATTTTGTGCAAGTTTTATTATTTGAGGACAAAAATTATAAAGATTGSATTACCAGCAGTACTGCAGCTTTTTGCCCTTTCTTCACTGCTGGTAGAATACTGTAACAAATTATCAACAACAATTTCCTGGAGACAAAACAGAAATCACCTAGGCCAGACTATCCTTTCCCATGTATGCTTTTCATGTTCAAGTTTTTATTCATGTGTAGACCCAACCACCAGATGAAACTGAAAGGTTTTACACCTTACTATAATGCCCTGGAAAAAGGCAACATTCTCCAMCACTGTCCCTAGTATAAGAACCTGGACTTTTCAACCCTTTTTGCCAACACCATCCACCAAATGTGAAATCACGAGCTAGGAAAAGTCTAAGAGCTGATMATGTACTTTGCATCTTATGACCCTATACAGAATCAGAAACAGCTGGGAGTGTCCAAAGACTTCACTGAACAAAGATTTCTATTTAGAAAAAAAAAMCTAATGTATTACATTCTAAATCAAAAGAATTTTTTTTTACTTAACCCATCAAAACTGGTTTAACATCTSTCTTAAAAAAACTTTCAATAAGTTTTGAATTTTAGTGTTAAATTACAATGTGTTCTCTTGTCTGTTCTTCACAGAGGCATTTTTGACATTATCAGGCCTTCTGGGGCTTAAAGATGGGACAGATTTCCCACTGTTTTGAGTCCCAGGGCACAACTTTTATCTTTTTAACCTTTACTTCCCAGCAACAACTTCTAAAGTCAGAAGGACCCTTCGATTCTCTACCTTTCAGAAAGCAAATTCCCCCAGCCATGCCACAGATCACAAGACAAACACCAAATGAATAATGTTTGTTTTCCAAACAAGAAAGAAACCACGTGAAAAGTTAAGGCTTTTTGAGATGCCCCCTCCCAACAAATCTTAACAATTCAGATCAAGCACACAGTGCAGACTAGGAGAATCAAATAGAGCAAAATTCATCTACAGGGTAYTTTTGCATGGTTCAGAAATGCTGAAGTTGTGAGACACACAGCTACAGAGTTACAAACAGCAGCTACAGACAACAGGTAAAGGATGAAACAAGAYAAATTTTGTACCCATGTGTCAAAATGCTAAAACAAGACACAGATGCAGTATTTTGTAAAGACTTTGACTTCATGTCTCTCAGTCTTTATTCATTCACATGCAGCTGCATAAAACTAAAAGATTACTTAAATAATTTGCATTTATATGGCATAGACAGCGAAAAATAACCTGCCCCAACTGAATTAAGATTATAAACACAGAAACTTAAACCCCAGTATTTTGCTAACAGCTTTAATTCAAGRCATACCTGACTTATAATTTAAACAAAGTAGAAAAGGATGATGGAAAGTTTGTTAGTATTAATATCTGTATAAGAGCTAACATTCAGATCAAGGGCCAAATTATCCACTCTGACTTGTTAAAGTAAATTTAGAGTTTCTCCAAAAGTAGCATTTGAATTTTAGTTCTAAGCAATAAAATAATCCCAAGTAAAATATCCTGATAGGTACTGATTTGTAATTATATACCACATATATATATATTAAAAAAAAMCCCTTGTTCTGCTGAGTGCTTCATTCAAACTTCCAGAGTATCAAAGACTTAACAGCCTACTGCAGAAGTTCAAAACACAAAAATGTGTGCTACACAAGTCATTAAAATACAAGAACCCCAGGCCTACGATCATGAAACCACTTTCATTTGCCACATGACTAAAGTAAGCCAATGTGATCAAGTTACTCAGCCCAGCACTGCAGTTGTTCAAGTACTTTATGGCCTCTGCTACCTCRGAAAGAGGTGGTTGGATTGTAATGAATGCTGGGTAACCTCTGAAATGACTTTTTCCTCTTGGCAGCATTTTAGCACTAGTGTCTTTACTCACCTGCTATGCCAGCTACTCACAAAGGTACTAAAATTATTTTTAGAAGAACTGCTAAGAGGAAAAAAAATCACTTGAGAAGTCAAATACCCAGTATTTGCAGCAAGCTGATTGTGTAGCAACCTTGTTATCCAGCTGCTGGAAAGGAGGAATTGAAARGATTATCATGCTATCATAGCCACATAGCCTATCCTCTAAGTGGTTTAATCCTGATGGGTATTGCTGCCTTTCTGTTCATCTGGGTATACTGACCTTATGTGAGACTCTGGAATACTTGTATTTGTATTTGGTGGCACATTTTCATATAGTGTGATGTAAGGAATTTAAAGTGCCACGAGTACATTAGGGGAAGCAGATGCTCAACAACACACACAAAATACAAGGAGGTGCATTTTGGCCAGATTCATAAAGTGTCTCTTCATTTAATGTTAGAAGTTCAGCTGTTTGGAGAAATATGCACACACTGATTTCTGTGCTGCAGCAATGTAGTATTGGTTCAAAAGAATAATAAAACTTCTGTGGTAATTAATGGACTTTAATGTTAATATGTAAATACCCACATAATGTTAATATGTAAATACCCATATAAGTATGTATAACCCCAATGGCTTCTGATACAAGTTAGTTTGGTACAGAAGAGGAGCCTGGCAGTTATTTACTTACTGTTCTCTATGGTTGGATCATATGAATCAACAAACTGTCCTTCCACAAACTGGATCGTCAGTGAAGATTTTCCTGTAAAGTGAAGGAAAGAAAAATCTGGAATGAAACAAAATCATCTGGCTGTTATCACTTCACTGCTTACTAGTACATACACCAATTTTCCATCTATCCAATGTGAGCTCTGTGTGGTTCATCTAAACTATCTATACATGACAACTGACCTATTTTTAATTTAAGTGCCTATTTCTAGTAACTGGGTCTCCTGAACATATAAAAAGCACTGCAAAAGCTACTCAGCATGTGTTCTGCTTTTGTTTTAACAGGGCATAATTTAAATGATTCCTCCTGCTTAAAAGGAATCTAAAAGCAGCAGTGCACGATCCTCATAGAACTAAATTTAACAAATTGATATACTTGGTATGTTTTTCTGTCAAGAAGCAAGTAAAATTCAAAATAATTTTTAGTAACCACAGAGAAAACTTGGATYGAATTAGCCAAATTTGGTTTTACTAGGAGATGGACCGATTTCCCACGACAAAAGGATGATCTCAAAATTCTTGAGACCAATAYACTCTCCTATTAATCCTCCTACTGCCACACCACAACAGGCCAGTAGATGCTGTATTTTTTTAAGCAGTGATTGAAGTGGCATAATTGGATTTTTCTTTAAAGCCATTTAACTGCTACTTTAGAAGACAACATTTCCCATTTCACTTGAAGAGTAATGCAAAGCACTGAACTTCGTAGCAGACTGAAAAAATGAGAACTCATTTAGCCTTGAAATATTTTATAAGATGGTGAATCACATACATTGACCATAAAAAGCACCTTTAAAGCTCTGCAACTGAAGGCTTCTCAAAGCATTACTGAAGCCTTAACACAATTTCCATTACAGCACATCATGTACATCTGGGAATCTCCTAGATCCTATTACATTATGTTTACTGGACAAATACCCTCTTACAGAGATTGCCAAGTGCATTACTGCTTTTGGACATGAGCACATTCTTCATGCTCCTTAATACTCTTTTCATCATCAAGAAGCACAAACAAAATACAACCTCAAGTTAAAATTTTGACTCAAAACCACCCRACTCGGTGAAAACCTCTCAATGACCTCTTAAGTAACCAACATTGTGGTGGAAATATATAGTATCATTGTTTAAAAGAATAAATTGCTTTGGGTAAAAAACTGCCCACTTCCAGAACTCAGAAAATGTTCTTTCCTAAGCATTCTTTCAGGAGATATTAAAAAAACTGTATTCCATTTCATTCTCTGCCATGCTTACCCCTTTGCTGTCTGTTATCAATCATGACAGTTTATTCAAGAAACAATGCTAAAAAGATTTCCAGACAAACCCCACAAAGACCAACCATCACCAAGATTTTATCAAGTTGCTTTTTCTAACATCAAGTTCTTAAGATACATTTCCTGGTCTTCTTATCATGAAGGTGTCATGCTCACAATGCATGAGTTGACAGAGGACATTTCACTTTAAACTGTTCCTCCAAGGCTCACACACCCCATCCCYAAATCATCCTAATAAAGYCAGATTAAGGATTGAACATGTGCCTCCCAGGAACTTTCTGAAACTGTGTATTTTGGACACCATTTAGAAAGTGAGCAAACTTCCAAGCTATTTCTCCTTTAGCTATAAACTTATGAAGTTGCTACCCAGAGTTCATGCTCCCAGACTCTTTGCCAATACCAGCACATTAAGCACTCCATTTAAAAAAAAGGTTAACTACCCCTACATTAGGCTGTTAGATCTTCAAGGTAAGAGAGCTAAATTCAGTAAAGATTATAACTGAACATTTTTCCTTTTAAGAAGGATTCTGAACTAACTGAAAGACTTGACTGCTGCCGTCTGTCTGTGCTAAGCCTGGAAACTGAATAGCAGAAAGAAGTCAGAGCCAACAGAAAATGCTGCATTTCACACCCAGCTGTATTAATTACTGCTTTCCTCCTAACAGTGACAGAAGAGGAAACAGATAAAACCAGTGTTCCAACACTCTCCTCCTAAATTCCTCCAAGCTTTATAACAAGCTTTCCAGTAATGATGTGTTCATGATCATGAGGCACAGGGAAACTCTCCAGTCTGGGATTCAGCACCTACCCCCTCRGGGAAGTGCAGGCAACTGTATCCCAGTGAACCAAGGCTTCCATGGACACAGAAATCCAAACCATGAGTCATTAACACCCCGCGTCTCAGCCCATGAGCAAGCAGCAGGCAGAATCCTGTGACCAACAGCTTGGCTTGAACTTTGTCCCACAGGTTTTATTCCAGGTTTTTGACCTATGCTCATGGACAGAGTGGAAAATCAAGTTGACAATTTAGCTCCTATCTGCTCCTGCCCCAGAGAGATCAGGCAAGGCTGTCAGCAAGGCTTGCAACACAAACACAACGTCCCTGCCAATTGCCAACTCCATCTGGGGGCACAGCAGGGAACACGCTGCTGTCCGCATGTGCAGGCACCACGGGCACACTTCAGCCTCAGCAGCACCAGGGAGTCTGACACCAGCAGCTTGATTAGCTGACTTCTCAAGGGTGCACACCTCAAAGAGGCTCAGCTCTAATATATCCTCGTTTGGAACACAGCCACACATTTTTGCAGTTTGCTAAGCTTCTCCTTGTAGCATCCTCCATGCTGGTAAATTCAACACATCCACTGTATTTGAGTTTTAGGAAAATAAACATCCACTGAGACCAAAAGGAGAAGTGATATGAGCTGAAGCAAGGCTGGAAGCTGGGTGTAGTAACTCAGTGCTGGTTGCAGTAACAAGGCTTGCCACAGTAATTCAAAGCACCAGGCACTCCATGGCAGAGTTGTAAGCAAAATCCTCCAAGTTTACTGACTCTCCCTCTCYCTGAAGGAACAGCACAGAAGGGAAGGGTTGCAAGAAATGGGTTTCATGAGTGTTTACAATACAAGTCCCAGGTAACTGAAAACTCAGCTCAAATTGTCCAGAAGTACCCAAAGTGTATTTGCATACACAATTCATTATTTATGTATTATGTGAGAGTGGTAAAGAAAAGAGTTTTCTGCTGTCAAAACAGAAAAGGAGCAGATTTTCAGACAGAAAGCCAGTTCAAAAACTAAAGCTGTYGTGTTTCTGTTCATACACTAGACCACTTGCACCATAAAGAGGAATATCCCATAAACACTCTGACTAGTGCCATCATAGCACATCAGTTTCAAATGCCATTGCAATKGTCAAGGCAAAACAATTGCCAAATTGTGTGTTACTCATCCTTTTACTACTTGGACAAGAGCTGTGGTATTTATAATCTAGCCTTAAAACTCAAGCTTTACAACACTAGGCAGTTTACCAAGCAGATGAGTAACAGAGCCTGGGTGGGCTCAGGACAGCTGGCCTCYCCAAAGAGGTCATGCCCCTCTTCTGTGCACCACCACCTGCCTGCTGTCCCCATCTCACACCCGGTCCTCCTTGCAACAGACACAGGGAAAGCCCAGATTCAACTCTCATCTGCAGCCAAACTTCTCCCAACCCCAGGAGACAAAAATGATGCAAGCAGGCAGCGAGTAGGTCAAACAACAGCTCCACAAGCAGAGCATTGTGCAAGCAGGGCTGCACAGCTGCCCACGGGCACGGGCAGCACAGAGCAGCTTATCTCAACAGGAAGGGTTTCTCAATCCTTGCAACTGCCCACACAAGCCATCAGTAAACAGTTTGTCCTGCTCAAGAACAACAGCTACTGAAGAGCTGCAGTTCTGTTGGCAGTGTAGATGCAGTTTCTTAAACCCATCTTTTGCTATTAAAATGCATGGTTACGTGGTTTGCATAATCATTCAACATTTAACAGCTGCCAGCATCTCATCTACTCCTACCACAAGCACAGCACCTTACCTMAGCTAGTCTCTAGACCAGCTTAGTAGCTAGACTTACCTAGTTAGYCTCCCTAGGTCTACCCAGTCTTGCCTACAGAACAAACTACTTTAGGCTTTGTCACAAAAAGCACTCAACAAATTTCATAATGAAATGTTGTCAGTCACATCAAATTAGGTAAGTCTGGCTGCACACTCAACTTACTACACTGCACAGAGATGAAGTTTTCAYACCAAAAGATACACTTGATTTAACTTGAATGTTGGGATCTTTATCTTCTTTAATTCACAATACCAAGATACACAAACTGGAGACAATGGCATTTCCACAGTGCAGATTATCCATCCTCAGAGCAGAGTGGGACTGAATGACTTCCAGGAGCCAATGGAGGTTGACTGGGTAGCAAAGAGGATTACARTATCCCTCTCCGACAAAGATCCTCTCACAAGATTGCAGACTATCTCAGAACCCATCACTAGCTCATCATTCATCTCAGGCCACATCGTTAGCAACTTTCTATAGTTAATTAAGACACCCCCCCAGGTACTAATTATGGCTGTGTAGTTCCTGTTTTGCTGATCATTGCTTTGTATTTGGTGAATTAGTCTAATGACTATAAAAATTATACATCTGGGTCAATAAAGAATTCTGTTTCTAAATCTCTGGAGATAGCAATACAATGAGTAGTTTGTGTTTTACTCAGATGCAATTTAATCCTACTATTAGACTTAATTATAAGGAATTAAATAAACATCTACATTGAGCTGTTTTACACATTTTTGCAGTGATTTCCTCGTGATGTCCTCAGTGATTACAGGAACAGGATTAGAAAAATATTTTCTGATGCTTAGAGACAAAATTCTTCCTCAATTCCTGCACTTGCTCATGATACTCGTGCTTGATTTGCAACACAGAGTGGTGGCACTCCTCTCTCAACATGCTCTCTGAGCTTTCTGGAGGACAGACTAAAGGTTGTAGTTCTGCAGGACCTCGATGACACATCTTTTGGTAATGTGATAAGGAGCTTCAAACACTGCAGAACCCTTTATGACAAACCAAAGAGTAGATCAGCTTTCCAGGATAACCAAAGCTCTTCTTTAACTTCTTTGGCACTCTGTCTTGTTGCTACAACTGTTCCCTGCCTTCTC
Organism: Cardinalis cardinalis; assembly: GCA_014549065.1. NCBI lineage: Eukaryota > Metazoa > Chordata > Aves > Passeriformes > Cardinalidae > Cardinalis > Cardinalis cardinalis. The sequence continues at coordinate 1,282,408 of JACDOX010000103.1, forward strand.
CTGCTCCATTTTTTAAAAATTAGCATATAAGCAAATACATTTGAAGTCTAAGGCAAGGTTTTGTAGCAAGAACTACTTCTGCTGTAAAGGAGGAGTTTCACATGATGGTCTGTAACACCCAAGAGCATGAGCCTGCTGGGAGATGCTTGTTTCCCTTCCATCTGCATTGCACAATCTTCTTGAGGTTTATCAAAGGTATTCCTCTGCAAGCCAGAGGAAATCTGAGAGCAGTCATTTAGAAACAAAGCCACATGGCTTCCTTTATTTTCTTCAGATTTCAAAGCAATCGGTCACACTCACAGGAGTACTTGCAGGCCTTTGCTAGGTCAGCAGCAAGGAGCCTTCTGAACACAAGCCAAGAGTCCTAATGCTATCTAGATCAYATTTCCTGTAAAGAAAGCAAGAACAGAGCACGTGCTTTATTCCCTGATATTTAGCAGCAGGCTTGTTCCATCCTACAGCAGTGCTCATCCCTCAATGCTCACTTAAACTGTGTTGCAAYGTATCACATGTCCAAGCAAGTATGTAGTGAAAAATTCCATTGCATTCCTGCAATGGCTTACACTTCCAGGCAGCCCATTTTGTCTCCAATAAAGTCAGTAACTACAACAAAGGACCGTCAAAAGAAATCTTTTAGTTATTTTAGCACACAGTCCAGTTACCTCTGCTTGCTACCCTTGCTGGCAGGAAAGCACTAGGCTGCMGCTTTCCTCCTGCTTCCCTCTTAATGAGTTACATGAATTTTACTTCCATGTATTTACTGTCAGTTGTCAAAGATGGGAAAAGGTGYTACAAAKCTTCCAAAAAAMCCCAAAACAACAACCTCTGTGGCATRTATCTCACCAGGCATGGAATGCATGCATACCTGACTGCATCAAAGATGCTTTAAACAGGTCAGGGGAGCTGCAACCTGGTGTTCCTCAACTGCAAAGGAAATTCAGACATGCCTACCCCAGACAGTCAACCTGTATTTCTCAGATAAATACCATCCTCTGTATTCCCTTCAGACTTCCTGCAGAAACTGTGCATCCCTGTAGCACCTTCCYACAGCACGAGGCTTAAAATATTTCAGGTGGCAGCAGAAATTCAATGGCATTGGTAGGTGGGTGGTGAGCAACTGCTTTGTGCATCACTTGTATATTTTTTTACCATTACTATCATTTACCTTTCCTTTTCTTTCCTATTGAACTGTCTTTATGCCAATTCCATTTTCTCTTTTTCCCCAACTGTGTCCCCAGTCCCACTGTGGGAGGTGAATGAATGGCTGTGTGGTGTTCAGCTTCCCAATGGGTTAAACCCTAAYAACTCCTAAAGGGAAGTTTATTAAGCTTAAAGATCAGACCCTAACATTGCAGTTTATGACACACCTGAAGCTAAAGAGCTTGAAATTTGTGCTGACTTCCTCTCCAAAGGGGCAAAATTCAACTCCTACTGCTGGGTAGAACCCAAGTCCTTTCTCCCTATACATACACTTCAAGCAGCTCATTAGATGTTTGAATAAACTTGACCTTTCCTTGGATCATTGGGTATGTACAACATGAACTGAAATGTYTTTGAAAGATCCTTTCAGAAACTGCCATTGTTTCATCACTAAATCAGTTTTAAATGCTACGTCATGAGAAATAACACATCTCTCTTGGTTAATTTCATTCCATGCATTCCCCTTTTCTATCTTCAAGGTTTTAGCTTCCACACAAGGGATCCAATTCTCAAATTTTAGTCACTTCCTTTTTGCAGCTAAAGATTTCTGGGATGTACAATCTAAATTGCCATTCCTTCTTCAAGTGGATCCTTCCAGCTGCAGTCACAGCATCAGCTCTCCACCCTCTGCACAGATATGGCCTGGTAAACTTTAAAGTTTTGTTAGGAAACAGGATGAACCCTTCCTACCACAAATCTCACTTTACATTTTTCTTACTGCATTCCAGCAAGAGAGAAAGAGAAGCCTTACCAAGGTGAAAGACCTCAGTACCACTGACATGCAGGTCTCCCCTAAAAAGGACCTTGAGGGCTGCAGCCACAGGATTCACAGTTGCCAACACTGYGGCCACAATACACCAGTCACTGCTTACAGCCACCACCAAGCAGAGGGCCAGGGCTTTGAAAACCTCACTAAACCTTTCCTGGCATAATTTAAAAACACAAATCTAGGAACATGACCCTGAGCATACTGTAACACCAAGTAATACCAAAAGCAGCTGAAATGGGTGAAGAACAGAACATCTTGGCAGTACTATTGAAATGCATATGACCAGAGGGCTTCAGGATCTTCCTGGAATTGCAAGAATAGCAAGAGATTTATTTCTCTTTCCCTTGGTAGAAGTTCCTGACAAAATCCTGACAGAAGAGTAATGGTAATATTCCCTCTCTTGGTAACATTATCCAATCAAATCATGTGATGCACACTCTGTAACTACTGCTAAGATGTTTCAGCCTAACTCTGCAGGAAGCTCACAGAGCTCTCCACCAACTGCAGCAAAAGCTGGAAGATAMAACTTACTTGTGCCCACAAGGGCAGGCTACTTGTAMAACACATTATAATAATACATAAATCAAGCTGCATAATAACCACTAGAAGAYCTTGGAAACAACAGATAGCTCCACTCTGCAGCAGTGTGTAACTGCTAGGTTGTCAATGTTTCAAGCTCTTTGTGTCACCACKGATGGTCCAAGGTCTGACAAACCCAATGCCAGCAATGCACATGGCCAATAAACCCTGACACTCATGGACAGCTGCTACCAGCACCTTTCACCTGCTATTCCTACACAGGGGAGCCCCCAAGGCTGCATGAAGCATCAGGCACTGCAGTACCAACCCTGCAGCACCAAAACCTCTTAGCACAGAACAGGGAAGGTCCTTGGGGATACTGACAAGAGTTGTGTTGRCTCCTTCTTCCTCCAGCAGAGCAAGACATGGTCAACTGCTGTCATCTTATTGCAGGGGTTCCACACTGTTGTCTCCTTATCACAAAAGTTTCAGACCTTCYTGGTGTTTCTCGTGAGSAGCTCCTCARAGCACTGACTCATRCTTCTTCACAAAGCAGCCAMCTGACTCCARTTCCCTTCTCACCCAGCCACCCCACTCTTTTATAGCACTCTTCTTCTCATTGGTTACAGCTGGGCCYYRGTAAAGTCAGGCCTGTTCCTAATCTTTGATATTTGGCCCAGCTGCAACTCCTTAGGGTAAGATTACTTTCTACACTATCTTTATTTTCTTRTATTTTATCCCCCTATAGTCAATTCCATCACATCTCTGTCCACAACTGGTAGACACAGAGTTTTTGATTAATGTTCATATTGTTGAGCCTTGACTATTTCTCATGTGCTACCCCAGTGGATCTATACATAACCACACCAAYATAAAACCCAGCATGTGCCTGAACTGCTCTTTCCTCTACACAGCTCTCTCCCCATCACCAGGTTCTGATGGCTTTTTGCTGTTATTGTTGTCTTTTCTCATTTCAGCTCCAGATCTTCTCTGAATTAACTGCACAGGCACCTTCCATGTTACTTCTGCTGATCAGAGAAGCTCCTCCCCTCTATTTATCAGGGTTGAAGAAAGCCACAATCTGTTAAATGCCATCTTCACATCCTTGCACTTCACCCAGCTGGAGTTAGTCATCAACCCCTCCCCACCAAGGCTGGCTGCAAGCCTCCTGCATTTACACACTTACCATCCACCCAAGAGTAGCTGCTGAATGCAGAGGACAATCTGTCAACAGTAAGGGAGGTTTAAAGTAATAATATACCAAAATCTCTGCCTGATGCACATGGGTAAAACAGCAGAGCAAAAATAAGACTCCAGGGTAAGAATAACACCACRGAGAATACCAGAAGAATCATTAAAGTCCCCAACCTTGGGAAAYGTTAAGGGAATTTAAGCCAAAGATCTGTCAGATATGACATGACATGGTTGATTTTGCCACAGGGCAGAGAAGACAGAATAGGTAACCCTTGTTTGCTGCATCTTACTATCAAATTCTTGCCTGCCATGACAGCCAGCTGGCTTTCTTACCTTCCCAACCAGCACGTATCCATCTGTTGGCTCAATAGATGCTTCAAATTAAGAGGTTTTGGATAAGAATCATACTTGCCTATTCTCAGTTTTCATATTATGTAGTATTAAAAAGTCACAATAGAGAATTCTGACCTTTGCAGGGAAGAAGAAAAACACAGAACAAATCAAAAAACTTCACCACTGCCATCTCATTCACACCCTCCTTCAACCCACCTGAAAGTATCCCAGGAGGATAAATGAGGATGACCCTTGCAACTTCAAAATAAATTATTTTTCCATTTTTACACAAGTCAAGCATCTTCCAGCCAGTCCTGCTCCAGCACCTGAGGAAGCCCTTGCAAACACAAGCTGGATACTTCACTTCCCAGTGCTTCACTAGCACAACCACACAGCTTGGACAAGCAGCTGAGTATTGAACTACAGCWGAAGACAACCTAGAGTCAGGTCAGGCTTCAGGAGACACAGAAGAACATTCTATTTGTCTGTCTGCACATCAACCCATCAGCTCTGCAAGTTTCACGTTAGCTCCTCCTCTGTCCCATCACCACACTTGGGGATAAAAAGTGACAAAAATGTGCAGTTGTAGAAGGAGAGGCAAAAAAAAAGGTTGAGGTGTCCTAAGACTCCTATACACTCTGTTTAAGGAACAAGATTTTGAAACATTCAGACAACTTATTCTTCCTACTTTCACTGCTCAGAAAAACTTGCATTACCTTCCAGCTGAACCATTTTTATACTTAAGTTTAGCAACTTCATAAGGTTTATGAAGAGTTTTGATGTTTTTTCTCAAAATATGAAGGTGGAAACAGCACAACCAACACCTTCCTTTAGAATTTATTCACCAGGGTCAAACCATACAAAAGAAGCAAACACCATTTCCAAGAAAGCAATGAAGGTACTTCAGCACACTAAGAAACATGGTGCTTGTTTATATGCACATTTCAAGCAGAAACTTCCAATTCTAATTAAAAAATGCTAATTTTGAAACAGATTTCAGAAGACCAAAAATTTGTTATTGATGGAATAACAAGCCTTGAAGCAAAATACACTTTACTGCATTAATGTCAAGTGCTTGATTGTTTTGACAGCTTGTAGGGCAGATTTAATGGAGTTTTCCTACATATTATGCATCCCAGCTCTTTGGCATACAGCAAGAGTACCTTTAAAGGAGGTCATACATATTGAATGAAGTTTTGGCAATACAATCTGACAAGTTGTTGAAGCTAGACAGATGTATCCCACTAACTCTGGAGACAACGTTGTCAAGAGACACTTTCATATCCTAATTTTGCATTACACTTGCACATGTTTACATCCACACACTGAGGACCACTTATATATTCCATCTTTTTTCAAATCAAAATTAATTTAACTCCATACCCCACAGAACACAAATAACTAGGTTTGGCACACACAATGTTCTGGTTCCTGTAATCTAAAATACYCAACAACACTGACAACCATCCCAGAAATACTGACTCCTCAATCTTTGAGATTTTAGTGTCATATTTAAAAACAGTGTTGAAAGAAAAAAAATCACTGTTTAAAGTATAATCTATCAGGGATTTGTGATTTCTGCAGCTGATATCTACTTAACATAGACCACAACTTTTCTGAACTAATCCTCCAAGCGTCACACAGGATCTTTCATTCCTTAAAAGCCCTTCAGAAATCATGCCCTTAGTCTTATGCCTCATAACCTTTAGCCATTGCCCACAAACTCCTGATGATTCCACCCAAATCAAACTGCTGTACATTTCCTCTTTCTGTTCTAGCCTCAAGTTCTCTAATTCACAGAAGAAGTCCCAAAAGAAGTTCTAGCAGACTCCTTTTTTGCAGGAGCCCCCAAGGCTCAAGCTGGTCTCTTCCTTGTCCTAACTTCATCTTGTGGAATATTGTGCTTCATAATCCAAAATCTTTATTTTTAGAACCTGTGGAAACCCARGGCACTGGGAATATTTCTCTGTCTGCTCTGGGGTGCCCTGACCCCCAGGGSAGCACTGACTTTGACCCTCGTTCACAGAGGAAGTTTCCCAGACTTCAAGATAGACTGGAATCCACAACAGTGTGAAACAGATTATAGAGAGYAGTGTAGGTGTATCATTAGGTGAGACATTGAGGTTTTGGGATTTTTAGTATGTTGTGGATGGAAGCAAGATGGAGGGCACAGGGTGTTGTCCTGGGTTTCTTCTTCATGCTTCTTCTTCCTCCTTCCTCTTGGGTTTGGGTGGTATTTTGTAATTGGGCAGCAAAGTCCCCATTGAAGCTCTGTGGGATCAGTTATTGGGTTAAAAGGGAAAATAATCCAGGTGTCAGTTCTTCATTGGATAGTTTAGCTTTAAAAGACCTTGGAACAAGAGATTTTTGGCCATTTTGTGCCTYGCTAATGAAGAGCTGCCAAACTCACACTAGTGAGACTGTTTTACTGATCAGAAATAATAAACACCTGAGTCTGAACATGAACTACTGTCTCAAGTGCCTTCAGTCCAGACCCAGAAATACCAACAACTAATACCACCACAAGAACCTGTGTAATCTGTTYGACCAATGCTTCATTCACCACAGTCTCATCCAGCATCCTTCATTTCTTAAAATGTACATGCCCAGCAATCAACATGTGTATGGTAAACTAAGGAAAAACCAGAGCATTTCAACAATGCAGTAGCTGTGATGCACCTCAGGCTCCAGATGCTGATAAACACAACCAAAGGAGGAGTCAGCCAGGTTGAGGGGTCAACCAGCATTTGCAAGAAACAGATACTTTGAAAGGTATCCTACCAAAGACAGAAGACCAAGCTGAAAAGCAACACAGTTTAGATTTGTTTCCACTGGCTTTCCATCCAGGAAGGAAACCAGAGCCTCTGAATGTTTCTCATTTGTTGGACAGGTTGTAGCCTTTCACATCCTTGGACAGGTTGTAGCCAAGTGGGACGTCAGCCTCATCTCCCAAATAACAATCAATAGGACAAGGGAAAACAGTTGTGCCAGGAGAGGTTTAGATTAGAYGATAGGAAAAATTTCTTCACAGWAAGTGTTGTCAAGCATTGGAACAGGCTGTCCAGGGAACCAGGTGAGCCACCAGCCCTGGAGGTATTTAAAAGTTGTGTGGATATGGTTTAGTGGTGGACTGGGYAGTGCTGGGTTAAGGGTTGGATTCCATGTTCTTAGAGGTTTTTTCCTGAAGCTTTGGCTTTGATCCATTGCAACATCTTTACTAGCACKTGCTTCCAGAAAATTCCAGATTGTATCACTTGAGGAACCATCGGAATTCAAAGACTTTTAGAACAAGGTTTAGGTTTACCCCAGGTCAAGCATTTTTTTCCTCAATTCCACATGAATTGATTAGATTTGACTACAGAAGGTTATTTAAACAAGAACTTTGAAGRACTCCATTTCTCCATGGCTCCCTAGCACACATCTCTGCACCTGCACAAGGCTATCTTTTTCCATCAAGAGAACAGGTCCAGTTCAGAAGTTGCACTGCTGAAAGTTGACCAAAAGACATCCATGCCTATCTCAGGTGGTGGAGGAAAACACTTACAGATGTGGTTCCATAACAAGTCTGACTGAAGAGAAGTCTGCACAGCCACAAAGAGCCTACACCACCCTCCTCCAAAATCCTGTGCTCYTGACCCCATTCCCCCTGTCAGGGCTGCACTCACTGTGATGACCAGTTGAAGGATACAAAAACCTTCCCTCCTGGTTGCTTTACTTTTTAAATAAATCAATCCCCTGAGCTGGTGGACAGCCTTCCATCACACCAGGGCCAGCATCTGGGTGGGGGTAGCAAGGTCTGACTTCCAGTCACWGCGCAGGATTAGCTCAACTTGGGCCAAGAGGTGCCCAATTATCCAGAGTTCATTTGCATCTGCCTTCATTATGTGGCAATTAAAAAACAAAGTGGCTTGGATGTTTCTTGAGAAAAGCTGCACCTGAAAGCCTGTTTTGGTACTTTGTTCAAAAAATGCCTGTTTCCTTCCTTGTGACAAGTTCAATACAAGCAACTTTACCCCACAAAAAACCCAATTCAGCATCCACCATACTTTGTATTTCTCCAAATGGAAATGCAACCTGTAATGGTCCATATTACTATGCTTTTAGTAAACTTAATAATCTGRAATCTTGTTAAAAGGTCTGMTAGGCAACATAMAACAYGGATTTTGTCCRCACTTCCCTTTTCCCCCACCCCACATACCCTCACATTTACAGGAGAGCTGCCCTCAATGGGCAGGAGCCACAGTGTAATGCCAATGTCCTGACCAGGATAAGTGAGAAATTTTAAGGAACAACCATTCCCCAAACTCAGGAAGCAGATTTTGTTTTCTCACATTGTCAAATTCACAACAAATCTGCCATTCACTTAAAATACAAACCTTAGAAAACAAAAGGGAACCTCTCAAATCCTTAAGGAGACCAATTCATGACTGGCAAGGGCCACTTCGTGTTTTTACACACCACGCTTCATGTCTGCAGCTTCTGATTTAGGAGAATTTGAGATGACACCAGCCAATTGACTCATGCAGCATTCGCAGAGCCTGAGTGCATTATGAACATCCCACAGAGAAGCTGTTTCGATTTTGGATGGAATACACAATTAAGCTGAGCAGTTTTTAAAGCACGCCCTTGGATGTCACCTTCAGGAGAGCTACAGGAAATTAATCATAATGGCATTTATCACTTTTTAGCCYGCTCTTCTAATCCCGGCTGCGTGGTCACGCCGAGTTTCCGCAGCAGCCTGTACCGCAGAGGTGGCTGCCTGAGCCAGAGCCTACACTCCAGGCACTGTAGTAGATCTAAATGAAGAGCTCCAACTTTATATAGCTTATAAATTACAGGATCTACATTTCATTTGGCTTTTCCTGTCGATGTAAACTTCAAGTTGTGTAATCAAACACCAAAACGCCCCCATACATACAAGCAAAACGTGCAAGCGTTACCATTGACAGATCAGAGCAGGCAACTTAAGAGTTAATCCTCGAGCAGTGTCCTCAAATAACCCTACGGTGGCTTGATATTACAGCTGAACATGCTGCCTCTAGTGCTTCCAGCTACTGCTATCAAATGCTCTGTAGCAACTTTCCCTGCTGCAGCCACTATGGCAGCACTACCACCGAAATGCAATTAAAGCCGGCATTCCCAGCCTCAGCCCGTCCCCTGGGAGCTGCAACCTTTCCTCCTCCAGCACTGCCGCACCCTGGCAGAGCCAACTGCGGCCCTGGCAGGGAAGGGCTGTGGAAGTCATCCTGGCACTTGACAAGGGACAGCAAAATGCAACCTCACAGAGCAGCTGGCTCCTGAACCGCTCAATTTTCCTGGTCAATCTCAGGCTTTCCCGTGTTGCGGCCACAGCCGATTGTGTAAACCAAATTACAGCACACGACAGCGGTAATTTCTCCATTCCTCCTCTGTTGACATTTACACGGGCAATTTATCGCCTGCTAAAATTACCACTTCCCCATCCAATCCCAGAGGGATCCCTGCTCGGGGCGGAACGCTGCTGTGAGAGCAGATGCCATCTTTCAGGCACCAACAGCAAAGCCCCAGCTCCATTTCACACTGCTAACCTCCTAATAACCACACAGCTCCTCTTTTCAAACTACCTTTTGCMATAACAATTATTTTTATTATTTACAGGTCCATATTGAAGTTACTGCTTTTTCTGCCTTCTTGCTTTTCAAGCAAAGTGGAGGGGGCAGAGGCATTTTTTTAGCTGAACACAATCACCTGGAAGCCTCTCCATACAAACCTAATCCTGACAGATCATTTTGTTCCATCAGTTGTTTTTTTTTGATACCTGCATGCCGCAGTCAGACCATGACTACTTCTGCCTGCAGCATGGTCTGCTCTACACCTACACACACAAAAGTTGATTTATTTATCCATGGAAGAAAATAGGTAAGTTCCCTATTATTAACTGGATTTTCCCCTCAGAGCCATAAACTGCCCAGGACAGCGTTTTCAGATGACCAGTCCAAACATGTAAAATTCAGAAAGAGAATTCCTGCTTCTGCAAGTACATCTGTAAAACCAGCAGCACAACTTATCCAAACAGCACAAAAGAAATCAGGCTGACATAAAGACCTACAACTGAARCAGCTGATCCAAACAATACCTTCCTGCTTATCTTAAATCCATCCATTCAATATAACACAGAATCCCAGTAATAAGGTACTTTACAAGATGATCTAAGAAACTTCTTCTTTCCTACAGGCATTTGTGGTCTGAATTTGCACATCTGTTCTACAAACAGAGAGAATGAAACTGCGCACAAAGCATTTTTGGCAACTCTACCCTGCTTTTTAGAGAGGCTGTTACTCTAAAAAGATGCAGAAAATCTTAGTCCTGCTTGATTTATTTCCAAGCAAATCCATTATTTCTAATTATATTTGGGACATTAAGTTATGACCAAAACACAAATATGAATATTATTTTTAGTGAAGGCAGTAACTTTATAAAATTTTATGCTTCATCATGCACAAGACMGATTTCTTCCAGAATCAAATCTCAAGTAGCTGATCCACTCTGGTCACTTCCCAACTAACAGTAATGGAAGACAAGTTCCTCTGCTGTGAAACTCAGACCCYGGGATGAAATCCATCTGATTTCTACTCAGAACCTTGCTGAGACATGCACAATTACAYAATGGAATTTAACTTTCTTAGACCAATTTAAGCCTGAGCAAAACCCAACAGAGACATTCTTGCGTGATTTTGTCTCACGTCATGCCACGACCTGCATGCTGTATCCACAGATAATCAGTCTTCCTCACYAAAAAACACCTCCTGAAGCTCCTGGCAAATACTTAAGTCTGCATCTCAGAAAGTATGACTGCCTGAGAATTCACGAGGCTTCCACTGTGATCTCTCCCATCAGCAAAGAATAAAAGTTTCACATATGAAAGGCTTGATGGCGGTGTTGAAAGATAGAGGGAGTGTATTCAAACAAGCAGACTCCTGAATTTTCTATTCTGAGAACTATTATACCAGAATACCACTCCCAACCTCTAGTTTACCTGACAACAGCACGGGGATAAGATTAAAATTTAATGTAATAAGATAAACAAGGCCTTAGCACGAATCCAGTACAATGTTCAGCCCCTGTTTCACAAATCCCCAGGGAGGGCATGCCCACCCTTCCCTGTACACACTTGTAACCTGAGAGACCCACGGGGTTGTTCAATCAACAGCTGTAGGGAAAAGCTCCCTGCTTGACAAACATCATCATCAAAACCTGGCTATTTCAGCACCTCACTGAGAGAGACATGGGAAAAAGAGCTGCCAGTTTTATGACAGCTTCATCTCAAACACTGCAGTTACAGGGGGAGCACCCGACTTCCCAGAGCAGGCCCCCTAAGCATTGAGGGCCAAGCTATGAAACTGCAAGCATTTCACAATTCAACARAATCAACCTCCCTAATTCCAGGGTCAAGATTAATGTTAATGCAAAACAATGCTGTTCCCAAATTACAAAAGGAAATGTAGAAAGCATTTCCTTCCAGTCCTTCAGATTCTGGAATTATTCCCCACTTTAATGAGCATTACCTCTATACAATGCAGCATTTCCTCCAAAAGAAACGTACTTCCTTTTCTACCACCCAAACACTTGTCCTAAAATGAGATTATATCCTTTCTTACCCAAGGTTCAAGTGATATTCTTGCCATCATAATACAAAGCAGGACTTAATCAAAAGTTTCCCTGAAGCCAAACTCAGTCCCCATCCTACCACCCTTTAGGAGGCATATTTGGGGAAGCAGAGGACAGTSTAAATCTCACAAGTTAACCTTCCTGCTTTTCTAACAGCTTCACAAGATGGAAGTAGGACCTCAATGGCCCATTTCTACTGCTTGAACTTTTACCTAACTATTTGCTGAGAAATTTAATGACAACAAAAGGAAATTCCAGTAAATCAGATTTTTTCCCCCTTAATTCTATGTTCATACAACTTGTAGCTCTCCTAATAAAATTGGTCTTGTCCTATCAAGCCCAATTCCAYACYAGTCMCAGAAAATTTTAGTTAAAGAAGTTCAGYAGTACGTCTTAACAGTTAGGTAACATTTTAGACATCCCTTTCATGAGTTCTATTGCTCACATCCTCAACCAAACTAACAACATTACACTACTTCTCTATTTCTCCTCAACTGGTGCTACACCCTACTAATATCTGATTTTCTGACTGCTGCTTGTCAATGTTAACAGATGAAGGACAAAAGCTCAACAGTACACCCAGTCCCCACCACAGACTTCCAAAGAACAGAATTTCAAACATTTCCCCTTCCCACTTACACTGCCCATTGCTTTGTTCCCACCAGTGCTCAAAGAAGAAAGAAAACATAACAACAAGACAATGAACAGACTGCAACAAGTGATGTCATACAGACTATGCAAACTGATCAATCTACTACTCACTGTTCTGTTTAAGGACTGGACAAATTCATCAAACAAATTCAAACACCAAGCTGGCTGCAGCTATGCACAAAATGCAAAAAAAAAAGCTCTCCTTATTTAGCCCTTTTTATATATTTCAAAAAGATTTTTAAAGGGTTCTTTATGCTGTGTGCCATGGAAGACAAACTACTGATMTAGTCACTGCTTTCAATGTAAAAACCCCATTTATATCAGAGTAGTATCACTCTGTAGCATCTTTTTTTTTTCCCCCAACCACACATTATCTTCCACATTGATCTATGCTTTTAAGTTTGATCGATTAGCACCGGCTGTACTACATCTTGTTCCCCTCTGCTTCAAGAACCCGAAAGCYGAAACATCTGAAACTGTTCTCCATCAGACGCAGGAGAGAGGATCACACTTTTTTATACGGAATAAAACCCTCTATCAGCTGCTATAGACTCGTGCTGGGCGCTTCCAGGCAGTTCGTCCCAGCGGATGGGCCCGCTCCGGACGGCCCCAGCGGATGGGCCCGCTCTGGGCACAGCCCGGAGCCGAGGCGGCCCCTCGGGAACAGCGGCTGCGCTGCTGCYGCCGCCGCCGCACGGACACCTCCAGGGGGGCAGAACCGGGCCAGGCACGGGCAACAGACCCGCCTGGCCTCCCCAGTGTTTCAAACTGGCTCTAAATCACAGAACCACCGAGGCTGCAAAAGTGCTCTGAGGTGCTCGACCAGGGACCCAACATCACTGAGTGCCACGTCCAGTCTTTGCTTACACAGCTCCAGGGACGGTGACTCCACCACCTCCCTGGGCTGCCCGTTCCAGGGTCCGATCACACTTTCTGAGAATAAATTCCTCCTGGTGTCCAACCCAAACCTCCCYKGGCGCAGCTGAAGACCTGAGGACCCACGTCCTCATGTGCTATCGCTGGTTGCCTGGGAGCAGAGCCCGACTCGCACCTGGCGGCGCCTCCTGTCAGGGACTTGTGGAGAGCGATGGGGCCTCCCCTGAGCCTCCTCTCCTGCRGGCTGAGCTCCCGCGGCCGCTCCTCACAGGACACGCGCTCCAGACCCTTCCCCAKCTCCGCTGCCCTTCTCCGGGCTCGCCCCATACGGAGCGCTGCATGGAGCCGGACCCCAGCACAGCCAAGCTGGCGGGGAGGGACCCTCTCCGCAGCTCCCCCGATCCCGCTTTTCCCGGCTGCGTTCGGGGAGTGCGGGGGGCGAAACTTCCTATTAAGGGCACGGCGGCCGCGGGCCCGCAGCTCTGCGGCGCCGCCATGGCGGGGCCTCCCTCGCTCCCTCCCTCGGGCCGCGGCTGCGCGCTCGGGGCGGCGGGAAGCGCCGCTGCCTCCGCTGCACCTGCCGCCGCCGCCGCCGCCGCGGGGGAGGGCGATGCGGCGGCACCCGGGGCACCCCGCCCGTACCCCCGCCGCGAAACCCGCGCCGCGCTCACCCACGCTCCGGTAGCCCAGGATCGCGATCTTGCGGGACTTGGACGGCGGCATCTTCTCCCCCGCCCGGCCCCGAACCACATCAAGGGCGTCGGCGGTG